>JAVKPL010011620.1:7500-51889 GCA_032173675.1 Gastrolobium villosum | reverse complement strand
TTCAGTTGACGGTAATCTACACACAGACGTAGACTACCATCCTTCTTCTTAATCAAAATGGCTGGAGCACCCTATAGAGAGGTACTAGATCTGATGAATTCCTTTGCCAACAGTTCTTCTATCTGCTTCTTCAATTCTCGAAGTTCCAAAGGTGCCATACGATACGGAGCAATGGAGATTGGTCCAACTCCGGGAACAAGTTCGATGGAAAATTCTATTTCCCTATGAGGAGGAAATCGAGGTATTTCATCCGGGAATACCTCCTCGAATTCACTAACTACAGGTACATTCTGAATTTGATTGTCAACCGAAGTCTCAGCCACGATCGACAATAGATACCCTGCTGCTCCCTTGAGGAGCTCTTTTCCAACTTGTAATAAAGAAATGAGAGAGAAGGGTTGAAAATTACCATCTTTCGCAGGAACAATGACTTTCCCCGCTCGACAGTCCAACGTTATCCCGTTTTCCGTCAACCAGTCTATACCGATAATCACATCAAAATTGAATACCGGTAGGACCACCAAGTTTATGTATAAGTATTCCCTTCAAATTGCAAAATAACACCTCTGCAGATTTCTGAGGCTGTGCATGATCCTCCAGTAGGGGTACTGATGTGTAACTCATATGGTAACAGGGTTGGGGTGATGCCTATTCTCATAGCAGTGTGCTTTGCCATAAAAGAGCCAGATGCTCCAGAATCAAAAATAACAGAAATTGGGTGACCATTTAAAGTGACATTACCTTTGATCAGGTTGGGATACTTCTGAGCTTCATTCGCATCCAGTGTGAACACCCGTGCTTGCGTAGGCTGTTGATTAGCGTTCTGAGGGCATTCGTAAGCAAAATATCCTTGCTGGCCACACCTGAAACATGCATTGCTTCCCTTGCGACAGACTCCAGCGTGGTTCTTACCACATGTAACACAAGCATTTGCACCCTGACGTCCAGTTGACGATTGACCAAAAGCATTATTTCTCTTGAAATTTCCAGGCCGCGCCTGCAACTGCGGACCTTTGCCTGGGTACTAGGGGCCTTCCTGAAAAATCGGCGTGCTTTGTTTCCTCCTTGGAATTGTGTTGGTTGCTTATTCAGATTCTTGGCCTCATTGATGATTCCTTCTGCCTGCCGACTCTGATTGATTAGCTCCGAAAGTGTACGATTTGCAGTCGTCAATATGAGCTTACGGATTTCTAGATGTAATCCGCTTTCGAATTTCTCCACCTACCATTCCTCGTCATAAATATTCCGGTCAAAGTTGGCGTACTCCATCAGTTGCCTAATTTTGTAATGTACTCATTGACCGTCATGTTGTCCTGCCTGAGTGACAGCAGTTCGGTGTGCTTCATTCTTCTCATAGCTTTTGGAAAATACTTGTCTAGAAAAACTCGTCTGAACACGGCCCACGTCAGTTCAACGTCCTGAGCTCTCAGCAGAGCCCTCGCACCGGTCCACCAGGTTAGAGCTTCTCCCATCAGCTGGTACGATGCATAATCGGTCTTCTGGGCCTCCAGGCATGCCATGCGTTCGAATATGTGCTCGATCATCTGCAGCCACCTCGCTGCAGCCTCAGGGTTGTCTTCACCCTCAAAGGTAGGTGGTTGAAAGTTGCGGAAGTCTTTCAACCTCCGTCGAGCAATTTCTTCTACATTTTCATGCGGTGGGGGTTGATTCTAGTTCTGTTGCCTATGTTCTCGCCATTCTTGGCTCATATTCTGGACAAATGTTGCCAGTCCCCCAGTGGTGGTGATAAGATCCTCTTCCGCATTGCTAGGCCTTCCCCGAGTTGAACCGCGGTTACCTGCCATGATTCTACACTCACAATATCATGAAATGAGTTGATCAGGCTCACTGCAAGTTATTTATGGCAGCAGTCCCAAGTAGGTACTCGAATTCAATTCGGATAAGTTAACGATGCATCCGTGCCTTATCACATAATCATCTTAACAATCTAACTACAATAGTTAATACATTTCAAACAATTCAACATATTATCATACAGAGACTATAGAACACTTAAATAGTCAATTGCACTTAAGTAAATCAGCAAATAAGCACAATCAGCAATCAATTCAATCAATCAACAAGCAAAACCATGGATCAAACTGCTCTGATACCAATTAGTGTAATGCCCTCCCTTGTATGCATCCAAGAGAGTCGTTTGCTAAGCGGAATTAGAGTCTTTAACGAAACTTTAGCTACTAAAATTTTTATTCCAAAAGCAAAACCGTAATGCATTTAAAAATTCGTATAAATTCTGTTCGGATGAGTTAAAAAGAATATTACCTGTAATTTAGAAAGAGCACGTCGGGGGCTTCGCGTGCATATAAAATAATAGTAAATCGGAGTTCGTTTGCACCTTGAAACATAACCCGTAAGGTGCTTGTAAAACTGTTAAAATTCAGCACTTAATAAAACGTTCAAAAACCCTTTTCGCAAAACGTTTTCTGATTTTTCCAAAACAGCCGCTGTTCATGAAAGACTAAAACAAAATGGAAGATAATAATGTCTACAGTCATCCAAGTGCTCCAAAATAATAAGCATTACAGTCATCCAACAATTAAACAGCAACAGCAAAAGTCCAAGCATCAGCAAGTAACAACAAACATCACGCCTTCAAATGCTCTTACGTCTTCCTGCCATTTATGTAAATAGCAGCCCCAGAGGGGTGAGAATAATCCCAGTAAAGTGGCAACAAAACCAATAACGTAACAGTATTAAACTAGGCACAAAATCATAAACAGTCACTTCAACATATCCTGTTCCTTGTCCTTTTCCTTTTCATCATCTATATATATTGCGTATATAACGCCTTCCTTTTTGCGCTCTTAGCACCGTCGTGCGCGCAATACACAGTGGATATCCCATAATCGGCACCCTTCATTGGTGGATTCCAACTGTGGCCTATGCGGACTGATGCCAAGTGTCCCATACCTTGGTACCGGAGGGATGCCTATATGATGCGTGCTCAAACACATGGTCCTGTACATAACTATTCTAAAATTTGCAAGGCTATATGAATTTTGGTACATGCATGCCATGCTATGCTATCACACACAAAGCGTAAAAATAAATGCGGTATGATGTAAGATGCATGCTTATATACTTTTCATATACGTTATGCTGCCACATAACAACTTTACCTCATAATCATATTGTCGTCAAGGCATATTCATGGCAGAATACTTACATCATAAGGAACATAATAATTTTACGGAGTATGGAGCATCATGTTACAACTTCATACGCTAGTCAATAGTCACATTAGGTAATATCGCCTAACACTTACCTTGCGTGCCTTAAATAATTACCAAACAACAACGAAATATGCTACGTTTTTCACTGCTTATGCGCACCTAAATCAATTACAATAAATCATTTTACAGCATCGTTTTAAGGAAAAATAGTGAGCAAAAATAGCAACGTTTTACAACAAAACAGTGAGCAAAACAACAACATTTTACAGCAGAAACAGTGAGCAAAACAGCAATGTTTTACAGCAGAAACAGTGAGCAAAATAGAAACGTTTTACAACAAAAACAGTGAGCAAAACAACAACGTTTTATAGCAGAAACAGTGAGCAAAACAACAACGTTTTACAGCAAAACAGTGAGCAGAAAACAACAACGTTTTTCTTAAAAACAGTGAGCAGAAACAGTGACGTTTTACAATAGAAACAGTAACGTTTACAGTAGTAAAAACAGTAGCATTTTACAGCAACAGTGAACAACATACAGTGACGTTTTCAGCAGCATTCTTAAACAGAAACAGTGGCATTTTTTTAGCATCAAAGCAGTGACATTTTTAAACAGAAACAGTGACATTTTTTAGCATCAAAACAGTGACAGTTTTATACAAAATCAGTGGCATTTTTAGCATCAAACAAGCATAACAAGGAGACTTTTTTCCATAACCTCATTATTTCATGCAATGTGTGCTACAAAGGCTTAAAGTATGCTATTTATCATAGAATGATTCATACAATAATGAAGGCATACAAGACAAATTACATGTCATCTCAAGGATAAACATGGTTACACAATAAGGAAGAAGGTCTAAGATCCATGCTTACCTCTTGTAGTACACACTAAATGATCAAGGAGCATACACCACACTTTCTAGCTTCACCAAACAACAAGTTCACCTTCCTAGAGGATGATTTATGCGCACAAGTGAGGTGGGAGAACAACTTGGGCAGAATCTTTGGATGGAGGAGCTTGGCTGGGCAGTGGGAGAATGAGAGGAAAGCTTGTACTCTCTTGGTTGCCTATGGTCACGGTTTGCAGCAAGGAGGAGGAGAGGATGGTGTGAACAATTTTTTTTTTCTGAATGCTACTCCCTACACTCACGGTTTGAAGGGGAAGGATGAAGACATAATGGTGCAGATTTGTTTCTGTTTTAAGGAGCCTAAGGTGCAGCCCCAAATTCAGCGCACAAGGGTGGAAGGGGGGAGGTATAAGGTGCAGTTTTTGTTGATGTTTCAAGTGCCTAATTTCAACGCATAAGTGTGGAAAAAGTGAGGAAACAAGTGAGGAGTTGTGGGCTGTTTTAAAGCCATTCCACAAGGGCATAATACAAGGCTGAATCCTCACACTTGGAGTGCACAAGTGGAGGTCAAATGGTGCAGAATTTTCTGCCCACACACAAGACATGCAAGCTTCCCACAAAGTCTTCATTGGGTGCATGTCTTACAAGATTAGGAAGGTGCAACAAGTAACTATCTTTTCCTTCTTGCAAATGTTTTACGTAAGGGACAAGGGAAGGGAAATAAGGCTGACCAAAATGATAAGTAAACAGTCCATGTACAGATTTTTGAAGGCCATGTGCGCACAAGTGAAGGAAGAAGAAAGACTATGCCATGTGGAGGTTTCTAGCCAATAAGAGGTTGACTTGTGGAGTTACTTAAGATGAGTTTAGGATAGTATTCTAATGGGTTTGGGCTGCATCAAGTGGGCTACATAAGGCCTAAAGCTTCAGCCCAACAAACATAAGGAATTTAAAAACATGCACAAGCCCAAATGACACTAACTTGTATTAGCCCAAAAATTCTAAGTCCTCAAGCCCAATTATTTTTAATTCTTTTTATATGATATTACATAATCATTCCTACATGCATAAAATAATATCTCACCTAAAATTGTAATTCTAATAATTTTCCTAACTCAATATTAATTTTACACTAGTAACCACGCAATTCGAATTCCAATAAATAATTACATGAAACTCTAATTTTCACACATGCATACTTATGCCTTCTAATATATTTTATGTATTTTCCTAAATATTTATGTGGGATGTTACATGAAGTATTCCGAAAAATTATAATAAGTGCATGATAATTACTAGAATAATATGTAGGACTTGTAAAACAAGTTTTAAGTCAAAATAATGAGAACTGATGCCAGAACTGATACTGGCTATGGAAAAGCGTGTACCGAAAAGGTGCTCTAAAAAATAAAATAAAAATATGATAAATCTTGTAAAGTTAATATTGTGTGTTTAATTGTTAAGTGGCTATAAATATAACTTATGCACACAACCCTAGGTTGATTCATCAGTTTTTGAGCATGAGTGGCTGCTGAGTGTGGGTCTCCTTGCTGTCTTGGTGTCTCCCTTCCCTTTCCTTCACCATTTCTTCATGGGAAACCACCAAATGACCATCTTTTCTCGTGATTCTTCCTTGTAAACACCTTGTTGTTGTGTTGGGTTGAGTGAGAGGCTTGTTTTCTGTGTTTGAGGTGTTGTGTTTTGGTTGTTGAGGGTCTGACCTTGGTTGTTTGGGTGGTGGAAGCCTTGGTCTTGACATTTTGAGCTTCAAAGTGTCACCTTTGTGAAGAAAGAGTCTTCCTTGTTGTGCATTTTTGTGGCCTTTGGTTACTGCACAGTGGAGTGGTGTAGGAAGCTCCATTTCCCTGCCCTTTTCTGCTTTGAGAAGCTTGGTAAACATACTCAACCTTTGATCATGAGTTATTAGTTAAAAATGGAACCTTGATGCATGTAATGTGTTAATGATGACAACCTAACATTGGGTAATGCTAAACACACCTTAAATCACATGTTTTAGCTTCTGTATGCATGAAATAGATCACCTTTGAGAAGGATATCTCGCGAAATGCAGAACTGCAATCTGTCGCGAAATATCCGAATATGATATCCAGATATGGTATCCGGATAATTGATATCCAGATATGGGGTCTCTGATATCCAGATATTGATATCCGGATATGTCCCTGACATATATTTGGATATTCGGGGTTTTCGATGAACAGTGAGGTATTGTTCATACAGAGGTCTTGCATGGGTTTGTGGACCATAATTGGATGAAGTGGTACTTCTGTAATTAATTTTCTAAGTCAGAACTTAAGTGTTTAAGGGCTTATGTCTTTGTGGGAAGCCTTAAGACGTAAATCGTAAAAAGGAAAACGTAGTCTTTACGTTTATGCTTATGAGCTATGAATGTTGATATGCTTGCTGGTCCTAAATCAGATTGTGATCTGCTGTGTGTTGGACTTGAGCTGTGTGGACTCTTGGCATTGGATAGTTAGCTTGCAAGGTAAGCTTTCGTGTCCTCGGCTTTGCCATTGTTGGTTCCACCATGTCCCATGGGGGGATTGTTTATATGCATGCTGTGTTTACATGGTTTTTATACTTGAAAATACTGTTGAGCTGTTATATGCAATGTGCCTTTATGATATGCATGTGGTGTCCGCCTATACGGTAAGCCTGAGTATGAGGTACATACAAGATGGTGAGGCTGTGGGTGAGGAGCAAGCGATGTTCCTTGTACTACTATGTGGGTAATAGACGTATTCCTGCATTTCTCTGGCCAGTAGAATAGTGATAACACACATGTCATGAATATATGTTGCACTACATAGTTTTGGAACTTATATTGGAAATTACTGGTTTTGAACTTATATTGCACATGTAAGTGAGCTTGGGGTGGAAGATCCTTGAGGACCCTTTGTCTTACTGAGATTTCTTGTTTAGAGATCTCACCCCACGTTTGGGGACGCTTATTTCAGGTTCAGGTAACTTGGGGGCTGATGCCTCTGGCGGCAGGAGGCCAGAGCTTAGTTGATATTTATACTTGTTGTATGCTGACATGACTGGATATTGGATGTTGTTTATGTTTTTTGTCAGTATTATGTTATTTGAGTTGAGACTGCTGTTGGGCTTTGTTGCCTTATTTGGTGAGCATGGGGTTTGTCCATGCCACATAGACTTGGTTATGTCTTGCTTTAATTAAAGTTGTAATAGTGTATCAGGATTATTGTCCGGACTACGTATTGTATATCTGTGACTTTAGATACTCACTTTATTTATATATTGAGGTATTTCTATTAGTTGTCCTTTGTAATTTACATACAGGCGATATTTTATGAAATTGATTAAGTAATCAACTTGGTTAAGATTAATGACGTCATAATTGAATTAAAGAAAAAGTTATTCCGCATTTTAATTAAGCGTAGCTTAATACGATGACATGTTAACAAATCGGGTATACACAGGGTGTTACACAAAATAGGAAATAATAGGCCAACCTCTCTACAATATTGATAATTTTCCTTCACTACATTTTGGGACAAATCGTAGGCCAATTTATATTTCACTCCATTATAAGTCTTATTTTATTTCTTTTCATCAAGTAAGTTTGACCAACCTCTGCCTCTATTTGTGTCATGCTCTTAGTAACAAATTTATGTTTAGGAGCATTTGGGGTCTTCAAAGAAGATGAACAAACCATCTCAATTTATGTTCACTTATCTTTTCAAGCACCGGTGCTACTCCTACCTTTCACCAGATATCTTTATTTCTTATATTATTTATTCTTGTATGACCACATATCTACCTTAACATTCTTATTTTCCATACTTCCATTTTGTGTGTATTTGCTAACATTTAACTTCATATAACATTGCAAACCTTAATTATTATTCTGTAAGATTTATCATGCTTTGATTTCGGGGTTTACATCATCATCAATCTCTCTCCCCTTTTACTATATTGATCTTAAATATCTAAAAGCATTCTTCTTGGGCACCTCCCGCCATAGCATATCACAAAATCTTGATTTTCTCCTCTAGCCAAAACAAACTCATAGTGCATGTACATAGTCTTACTCTGACTTAATAATGTGTTTCTCTGCAATTCTATTTATTTTGTTAACACTTGCCCCAGACTTTGACATGATCAGAAGGCCCTTCAGGAATAAATGAGAGTCAAGGTTTTTAAGATATTACGTGGCTTAGTGGAATGATAGGATGCATGTATAGTAGATAGTTATGTAAAATTGTGTATCAAGGTGTCACAGGAGGTACGGGTGTAAATGAATTAGGCGGTCTAGGGCCTACGTCTAGTTAAGCTTGACCTAGTATATTTAGTAAAATGGAACAGACTTGAGCTTTAAAAAGAGTTTATTTAGAAAATGAACAGACTTGACCTAATATATTTAGTATATTTAGTAAAATGAACAGACTTGACCTAATATTTATATAATTTTAATTAATAAAACAATTATTTTATATAATTTTTTTAAATTTTGATAGTTATTGAAAATTTGATAGGTTTAAACAAACTAATAGAGCTAGGTTAGGCCTTTTAATTTTTGAATGTAAGTCGGGTCAAGTCTATAATGTAGCCTACATCAGATAATATGTCAGGCTACACTCAAAACATTTTGCATAGGCCTAACATATTTAGACCAAAGCTTAGCTCGGTCTAACCCATTTGCAACTCTAGGCCAAGAGGATAGAGAGGAGATAATTGGTGGGAGTCTCTTGAGAATGATTGCTAGTTACTAACCATGCAGGATACCATGTGAGTTGATAACTTACATATATAAGTTGTAAAACAACAAGTAATAAGATGCTAGATTCTTTTCTTTCTTTTTGTTGTAACTTTATGAACTTTTCCTTCAACCCCATATAAGATCTCATTCCTATCCCCGGTGTTTTCATTAATGTGATCTTCATCATTTTTTCCGGTGATAATGCAGGTATAAGATCTTGCTGAAGAGTTTGGCTCGTTCCAATTCTGAGTAGAGTAACGTTTTAAATATAATCATGCCATGAATGGAAACAGAATTGAAAACCAAGAACCGCGGGATTTGTTTGATTGTGCTGTGTTTTTTTATCCTTAAAATTATTTTGTAGAATAATTAATGGAATATATGTTTTATGTGTTTTTTCATTTTGAAAGTTAAAAATTAAAACACAAAATAAAAATAACTATTCCCTAAATTATTATTATTTAAAAAAAAAATAGTATTCAAACATGCCCAATTTGTGCATAAGGTCCTTCCTCCATTTGATGGTTCTGATCAATATAATTGGTTTTTTAAAGCTGAGTTGTTCTTTAATATTCTGATAATTAAAATAAGGGTTCGTTTTTTCTATACTCAATGTAGATAACTTATTTACATTGAGTTCAAAATGATGTCGTTTTGAGGCAGAAATCAAGGTCTTTTTCTAATTATAATTTATTTCAGGGTTATGATAGTTTTTTTCATTATGATTTTTTTATTTTTTCAACCCAAAACGTCATCATTTTGGGAGCAAATGTAGATAACTTATCTACATTCACTTTAGAAACATTAAAGCCTTAAAATAATGCGATTAAAATAACCGTCACAATCAAAGTTTTTGTATATTACTAAAAGTGAAAGAAATTAACAACTTAATGAAATAGAACTTTACTTATTGAATATTAAACACAAACTTTTCACGTGGGAAAATCTTGTTAGTATATGAGTGTCCTAGAAATAATCTTTGATTAAATAAAGACATAAGATGTGGACCTTTTTGTCGCAAATAAATAATAAGCACTATTTATCCTGTTTCATATTTTGTCTCGATATTATTGTTAATATATTATAAATAAACTGGATAAACCCCTTGGAATAGAACAGGTGTCTCTTGAGTATCTGAGATGAGATCACGATCATGAGGATTCAAGGATACCGCGCGTTTATTCCTAATTTTATGTTCCTAGTCTAGAGAAATTGAGAATGGGGATTAGTGATCTCGGGTAACACTAGCACGACTTATCTACTTGTATTTGGATACAAGGTGGACCTATAAGGGTATAGCTCGCACTGAACAGACCCACAAAGAGACTCTATGAGGAAATCTCACACATAGTGTCATTAGAGTAGTCTCTTTATATTTGGGTATGTCTTTCCTTAGACTAAAAGTTATTACCTAGACTGTGTTCTAGAAGGCATGCTTTGATTGTATACCTCGTCTTCCAGAAACATGGAGACTCATAGGTACACTGTTGGGCTTGTCCTGAAAGAGCACAGGGCTAGGGTGATAAGCTGAAGGAATTCGTCAAATCTCTATGAGAGATTAGGTTATCTGTAAACTGCAGAAATCGGGATGACATTTACAAGGACTCAGGAATCTATGAATAGTAAAAGAGATCATGAGATGATCTGCCTTTAGAGTCAGTAAATTGAAGATTCCCTATTTCGAGTAAAGCTTACCCTAAACCACAAGGGTTGATACGTTTCCTTACCCTAGGTTTAATGGGAAGGTAACCGAGACGAAAGGAAATACATACGACAACCAAATATGTGTAATAGGATGATTGAAAGTAAATTGGCCTTTGAAGGCCGATGCATGTAAGGTGTAAAAACAAAAATTTTACCGCGGAAACATACATGCACACATGGGTTCATGCTTTAAGACAGCATGATGTTACCTTGTTTTCGCCTAATCAGTCAGGGAGATCAATTGTCAGGCTTGAAGGGTTTAAACCCTCTAATGGTGATCCACACCACCGTTCATCTATGATGTAAGAACGCCTTCTTGAAAGCCACCAGATGATCACCACAATGAGGCTTGCTATACGCATAAGTGGTGAAGATTGAGAGGCTAGGTATTCTGTTTGGAAAGGTATAGTGAACTACCCTACAGAATGGTGCATGAGATGAAGGAGTGTAGGCTAGGTTTTGTGAAAAACCCTAAGGTGAATAATTGGACCCTTTGTGCGCACAATGTAGGTTAATTAGTAGGATGGAATGATAAGATTTTCTTACTTGAAAATCCCACCAAATATGCGCATGGTTAGAGGGAATCAAGGATTTGTTTGCAATTCAAAATTGCTAACCACCTTGCATTTGAATCCTTATAAGATTAGGTCATTATCCTTTCAAGATTCTGACATAATTATCATCATATGAACAACCATATTATGCGCCCCATTTTGTCCTATTTTGAGTCTAGATACATTGAGTAGTTGCATTCAAATTTTGAATCAACTAACTCACTCATTCTCTTAACCAACCAAATCAGAATAGTAGTACCTTTAGATGACAAAATGATACTCAGTTTGAATTCAAATTTGCACACCACTTAATCATTGGATAAGATCAAATATCTTTTTCTTGTTGCAGGGAATATTCCAAAAGATCTCATCTTATCCTTTTGTTATAAAACAACTATTCATAGCCAATTCAAATTTGAATTCAAACACTTGAATTCAAATGTACAAACATTCAAATTCAAAATTCAAAATTTCAAATTTCAAATTCAAAATTCGAATTTCAAAATTCAAATTCCAAATTCAAATTTCAAAATTCAAATTTCAAATTTCAAATTTCAAATTCAAAATTCGAATTTCAAAATTCAAATTCCAAATGCAAATTTCAAAATTCAGATTTCAAATTCAAAATTCGAAATTCACCCTTGTCCTTAGGTGCCTTCTTACCCTTCTTTTTGCCCTTCTTCTTCTTGAATTTTCCTTTGGGCTTAAGGGGTCACCTTTTGCAGGCTCTTTAACTTTTCCCTTGGCCTTGCTAGGCCCACCAATCAAAAGAGCCTGTGTCCTATCCTTCTTGATAGACACTTCGGCTGTTGTTAACATGCTTAACAACTCAGGCAAGCTCACTTGCATCCCATGCATATTGTAATTCATGATGAATTGACTGAAGGAAGGTGGAAGTGAGGTAAGGACTAAGTCATTACTTAGCTCGGCATCCATGATGAAGCCTAGGTTTCCTAGCTTCTCAATCAGCCCGATCATCTTGAGAACATGGCTGCCAACAGACATGCTCTCAGTCATCCTACAAGAGAACAGTTCTCTTGAGGCCTCATACCTCTCATGTCTGCCTTTATATCATACAACTCCTTGAGATGCACGATAATAGAGGGAGCATCCATATGCTCATGTTGCTTTTGCAGTTCAGGCGACATGGATGCCAACATGATGCATACTGCCATCACATTGTCATCCAAGTGCTGTTGATGGTTTACGAAATCAAATTCCGCAAACCCTTCTTCCCCTTCCCGTGGAGCAACGGGTATTACAGCATCTAAAACGTAGGCAATCTTTTCGGCCCTTAGAACAATTCTTAGGTTCCGATACCAGTGCATAAAATTTGAACCGGTCAGTTTATTCGTATCGAATATTGAACGCAGTGACAGTGGATTAGTCATACTAGAAGCTGAAAAAGATGTAAAGATAGTTTTAGTTAATATACGGTTATGTAGTTAAAAGCAAATTATTAAAGACTTTAAATAATTTGCCCCTCCCACTATTTTATCTAAGTCAACGACCCTTACTATTTGACTTAGGGTTGATCTACTTTTAGATTTTACCTTAGTGGGATTAAGAGTGCAATTATTTTTTTTAATCACCGTCTGAGACCGCAAGATTAATTTAAATAATGGGTTGATCTTTATCAACAGTATCTCATACCCTCTCTTAACTTTAGGTTGACAACTCTTTGTCACTTAGTGGTGCATCTCATGCAACCAACCTAGCACCATTACCCTAAGCACATAAGCCCGGCTGTGCCTGCAACTTATGTCTTAGTTAAGTATTAAACCAGCACCCTAAGTGTCTTACACTTCAAACACCACTCTAGCTCAACGAAACAGTGGGTCCCAACTGAGTTGTGGAGCACCACTATGTAGAAGAGGTTTGAGTAGCATTGGTGGTGAGAGGTAATCATACGCTTAATTATTTATTGCTTTTAAGGGTTCCTTTTATTTTAGGGTTAATTAGGTCTCATCAAATGCATGTTGTGAGTTATCATGCTAGTCGTAACCTATGTCAAACATCTATCGGTATACACTAGTCGCTATTGGACAAACATAATAACCATACAAAACACGGTTTGCCCAATTCATGCATACTAGACGTTCTAATCATACATGCATATAAACAGTTTATATTGAGATAGTCATGGTGCTCGCGCTTTTTGTCCATTTTGCTTCTTTAAGCAACGGCCGCTTGTCGTCTATACGCCACTAGCCTATTTCTCTAATTACACATAAAGAAACTCCAAAACATCTTTGGAGGGAGAAAATTACAAAAAATTAAATTATAAATACACTTGTAAATTAAAAGGCGCGATTACACATTAATTTAAAATTCAAAATTTAAATCCGGGCTTTCCAGTTTGTACTTGAAAAGTTCAAAACTTGCAAACACAAACATTATATTATCACATAATATTTTCACATATATTTTTACATTTAACATTTAAACATCAAAATAATATCAAGATTCATATTCTTAAATTTCTCTAGTTGGCCGAATTTAAAAACAATTTTAATTCAATTTTTTTTAATTCTTTCTTAAAGAAAACAAAATTAAACCATGCATGTTGCCACAAACCCCTTTATGGACGAAACATATAGATAACTATATGATAAATTTTGTCACAAAATTTCATGCATATAAACATGACACAATTCATGGAGAAAAATAAGAAAACATTCAAGGTACTCTTAGTACCCTCCATGGCCGAATCTACCCTTTCAAAAAGGGTGTTCCTTTTAAGACTTTCATAAAGAAAAAGAAACTAAACCATGATGCATAATGTTTTATGAACACAGAATCAAATTTACATGTTCATAAAAACAAAAAGTTTAACACCTTAAAAAATTTGTGATTCAAAATCCATATGCAGAATTTAAACTTTAACCCTTTAAAGATTTTGACCGTGAAAATCTCTTTTCACAAATAAGTTACCATCACCCGCCAATGGTAAAGCAACCGGGCTCTGATACCACTTGAAAGTAAACTGGCCTTTGAAGGCCGATGCATGTAAGGTGTAAAAACAAAATTTTTACTTCGAAAACATACATGCACACATGGGTTCATGCTTTAAGACAGCATGATGTTACCTTGTTTTTGGCCTGATCAGTCAGGAAGATCAATTGTCAGGCTTGAAGGGTTCAAACCCTCTAATGGTGATCCTCAGCACCGTTCGTCTATGATGCAAGAACGTCTTCTTGAAAGCCACCAGATGATCACCACAATGAGGCTTGCTATGCGCACAAGTGGTGAAGATTGAGAGGCTAGGTATTCTGTTTGGAAAGGTGTAGTGAACTACCCTACAGAATGGTGCATGAGATGAAGGAGTGTAGGCTAGGATTTGTGAAAAACCCTAAGGTGAATAATTAGACCCTTTATGAGCACAATGTAGGTTAATTAGTAGGATGGAATGATAAGATTTTCTTACTTGAAAATCCCACCAAATATGCGCATGGTTGGATGGAATCAATGATTTGTTTGCAATTCAAAATTGCTAACCAACTTGCATTTGAATCCTTATAAGATTAAGTCATTATCCTTTCAAGATTCTGACCTAATTATCATAATATGAACAACCATATTATGCGCCCCATTTTGTACTATTTTGAGTCCAGATACATTGAGTAGTTGCATTCAAATTTTGAATCAACTAACTCACTGATTCTCTTAACCAACCAAATCAGAATAGTAGTACATTTAGATGACAAAATGACACTCACTTTGAATTCAAATTTGCGCACCACTTCATCATTGGATAAGATCAAATATCTTTTTCTTGTTGCAGGGAATATTCCAAAAGATCTCATCTTATCCTTTTGTTATGAAACAACTTTTCATAGCCAATTCAAATTCGAATTCAAACACTTGAATTCAAATGTTCAAAAATTCAAATTCAAAATTCAAAATTTCAAATTTCAAATTCAAAATGCGAATTTCAAAATTCAAATTCCAAATTTCAAAATCAAAATTCGAATTTCAAAATTCAAATTCCAAATTCAAATTTCAAAATTCAAAATTCAAAATTCAAATTCAAAATTTGAAATTCAAATGTTTGATTATAATTTAACTAATTAAATTAATTAGTAATGGCTTCGACTATCCAAGCCCATTACTAAGCTTCATTCACCCTCCACCCATTTAGGTGGGCTTCCAAACAGCTTCTTAGGCTAACAACCATTATTGGGCCAAATACCTTTAAAGCTAGTTCATCATGACTACAAGGTGTTAGTGTGTGACCCATTAGGTCCAACTTAGCTTCTGACATAATTGGGCTTGGGCCCAACAAGCCCACAACCCAATTAATGACAACACAGAGCACTAGCAATGCTTTGTTGCCCCAGAACTACTCAGATTAATGACTTGATCATCCTATTGCACATATTTGGTTACCGTATGTATTTCCCTTCATCTCGGTTATCTTCCCATTAATCTAGGGTAAGGAAATGTATCAACCCCTGCGGTTTAGGGTAAGCTTTATTCGAAATAGGAAATCTTCAATTTACTGACTCTAAAGGCAGATCATCTCATAATCTCTTTTACTATGCATAGATTCCCGAGTCCCTGTAAATGTCATCCCGATTTCTCCGGTTTACAGATAACCTAATCTCTCACAGAGATTTGACGAATTCCTTTAGCTTATTACCCTAGCCCTGTGCCCTTTAAGGACACGCCCAACAGTATACCTATGAGTCTCCATGTTTCAGGCAGACGAGGCATACAATCAAAACATGCCTTCAAGAATACAGTCAAGGTAATAACTTCTGGTCTAAGGAAAGACATACCCAAACATAAAGAGATTACTCTAATGACACTATCTGTGAGATTTCCTCATAGAGTCTCTTTTTGGGTCTGTTCAGTGCGAGCTATACTCTTATAGGTTCACCCACGACTTTAGCTAAGATATCTCCATATCTACAGCTCATGAGGTCTTTACCTTGTATCCATATACAAGTAGATAAGTCATGCTAGTCTTACCCGAGATCACTGATCCCCATTTTAAGTGTCTCTAGACTAGGAACATAAAATTAGGAATAAACGTGCGGTATCCTTGAATCCTCATGATCGTGATCTCCTCACAGATACTCAAAAGATACATGTTCTATTCCTTACTCAAGAGATAGAACAGATATCTCTTGAGTATCTGTGATGAGATCACGATCATGAGGATTCAAGGATATCACATGTCTATTCCTAATTATATGTTCCTAGTCTAGAGACACTGAGTTTGGGGATCAATGATCTCGGGTAAGACTAGTATGACTTATCTACTTGTATATGGATACAAGGTAAAGACCTCATGAGCTACAAATATGGAGATATCTTAGCTAAAGTCGTGGATGGACCTATAAGAGTATAGCTCGCACTGAACAGACCCAAAAAGAGACTCTGTGAGGAAATCTCACAAATAGTGTCATTAGAGTAATCTCTTTATATTTGGGTATGTCTTTCCTTAGACCAGAAGTTATTACCTAGACTGTGTTCTTGAAGGCATGTTTTGATTGTGTGCCTCGTTTGCCTGAAACATGGAGACTCATAGGTATACTGTTGGGCGTGTCCTTAAAGGGCACAGCTAGGGTAATAAGCTGAAGAAATTCGTCAAATCTCTGTGAGAGATTAGATTATCTGTAAATCGGGATGACATGTACAGGGACTCGGGAATCTATGCATAGTAAAAGAGATCATGAGATGATCTGCCTTTAGAGACAGTAAATTGAAGATTCCCTATTTCGAATAAAGCTTACCCTAAACCGCAGGGGTTGATATATTTCCTTACCCTAGGTTAATGGGATGATAACCGAGATGAAGGGAAATACATACGGTAACCAAATATGTGCAATAGGATGATCAAGTCATTAATCTGACTAGTTCTGGGGCAACAAACTAGTGCTCTGTGTTGTCATTAATTGGGTTGTGGGCTTATTGGGCCCAAGCCCAGTTATGTCAGAAGCTAAGTTGGACCTAATGGGTCACACACTAACACGTTGTAGTCATGATGAACTAGCTTTAAAGGTATTGGGCCTAATAATGGTTGTTAGCCCAAGAAGCTGTTTGGAAGCCCACCTAAATCGGTGGAGGGTGCATGGAGCTTAGTAATGGGCTTGGATAGTCCAAGCCATTACTAATTAATTTAATTAGTTAAATTAATAATCAAACATTTGAATTTCGAATTTTGAATTTGAAATTTGAAATTTGAATTTGGAATTTGAATTTTGAATTGGAATTTGAAATTTGAATTTTGAAATTTGAAATTTGAATTTGGAATTTGAATTTTGAAATTCGAATTTTGAATTGGAAATTTGAGATTTTGAATTTTGAATTTTGAATTTGAATGTTTGAACATTTGAATTCAAGTGTTTGAATTCGAATTTGAATTGGCTATGAAAAGTTGTTTCATAATAAAAGGATAAGATAAGATCTTAATGGAACAAATTCCTTGGATCAAGAAGAGATCTTTGGAGATTACCTTAGGGCTGTTTGGGGCGCACACTTAGGTGATAAGTATGTCATCTTGTCACTTAAAACAAAGCTCCAATCAGATTTGGTAGTTGAGAGAATAAGTGGGTGAGTTGGTTCAAATTTTGAATGCAACTACTCAACATATTTGGACCCCTTTTTTGGGCTGAATTATGCGCATGAGATAGATACTATATGATAGTTTATGAATCTGATTTTGAATTGTTTTGAACTTAGTTTCATGAGGATAAGATTGGAGGTTGTTGGCTAGATTTGTTTTGCAACAACTCCACCTTATCCTCCTAGATTCCATGCGCCACTTTTAAGTAAATTTGAAAGGATAATTGCATTCAATTATTATTCTCTCTTCCTCCTAGTGTGCGCATAAGAAGGCATTAGTTCCTCTCCTTAGGGTTTGAGAAAACCTAGCCCACTCTCCTTCATCTCATGCACCATTCTGTAGGGTAGTTCACTACACCTTTCCAAACATAATACCTAGCATCTACCTTCACCACTTGTGCGCATAGCAAGCCTCATTGTGGTGATCATCTGGTGGCTTTCAAGAAGGCGTTCTTGCATCATTGACGAACGGTGGTGTGGATCACCATTAGAGGGTTTGAACCCTTCAGACCTGACAACTGATCTCTCTCACTAATCAGGCCAAAAACAAGGTAACATCATGCTATCCTAAAGCATGAATCCATGTGTGCATGTATGTTTCCGCAATAAAAATTTTTGTTTTTACACCTTACATGCATCGGCCTTCAAACGCCATTTAATTTTCAAGTGGTATCAGAGCTCGGTTGCTTTACCATTGGCAGGTGATGGTACCTTGTTTGTGAAAAGAGTTTTTTCACGGTCAAAATTTTTAAAGGGTTAAAGTTTAATTTTGCATATGGATTTTGAATCACAATCCTTTAAGGTGTTAAAGTTTTTTGTTTTTATGAACATGTGAATTTGATTCTGTGTTCATAAAACATTGTGCATCATGGTTTAGTTTCTTTTTCTTTATGAAAGTCTTAAAAGAAACACCCTTTTTGAAAGGGTAGATTCGGCCATGGAGGGTACTAAGAGTACCTTGAATGTTTTCTTATTTTTCTCCATGAATTGTGTCATGTTTATATGCATGAAATTTTGTGACAAAATTTATCATATGGTCACCTATATGGTTCGGCCATGAAGGGGTTTGTGGCTACATGCATGGTTTAATTTTGTATTCTTTGAGAAAGAATTAACAAAATTTGAATTAAAAGTTGTTTAAAATTCGGCCAACTAGAGAAATTTAAGAATATGAATCTTGATATTATTTTGATGTTTAAATGTTAAATATCAGAATATGTGTGAAAATATTATGTGATAATATAATGTTTGTGTTTGCAAGTTTTGATCCTTTCAGGTACAAACAGGAAGGGGATGGTCATGGTGCCCGGATTTTAAATTTTTGAATTTTTAATTAATGTGTAATTGCGCCATTTAATTTACAAGTGTATTTGTAATTTAATTTTTGTAATTTTGTCCCTCCAAAGATGTTTTGGAGTTTCTTTAATTATGTGTAATTAGAGAAATAGGCTAGTGGCGTATAGACGACAAGCGGCCGTTGCTTAAAGAAGCAAAATGGACAAAAGTGCGAGCACCATGACAATCTCAATATAAAGTGTTTATATGCATGTATGATTAGAACGTCTAGTATGCATGAATTGGGCAAACCGCATTTTGTATGGTTATTATGTTTGTCCAATAGCGACTAGTGTAAACCGATAGATGTTTGACATAGGTTACGACTAGCATGATAACTTACAACATGTGTTTGATGAGACCTAATTAACCCTAAAATAAAAGGAACCCTTAAAAGGAATAAATAATTAAACGTATGATTACCTCCCACCACCAATGCTACTCAAACCTCTTCTACATAGTGGTGCTCCACAACTCAGTTGGGACCCACTGTTTCGTTGAGCTAGAGTAGTTTTTGAAGTGTAAGACACTTAGGGTGCTGGTTTATGCTTAACTAAGACATAAGTCGCAGGCACAGCCGGGCTTATGTGCTTAGGGTAATGGTGCTAGGTTGGTTGCATGAGATGCACCACTAAGTGACAAAGAGTTGTCAACCTAATGTTAAGAGAGGGTATGAGATACTGTTGATAAAGATCCACCCATTATTTAAATTAATCTTGCGGTCTCAGACGGAGTTTAAAATAAATAATCGCACTCTTAATCCCACTAAGGTAAAATCTAAAAGTAGATTAACCCTAAGTCAAATAGTAAGGGTCATTGACTTAGACAAAATAGTGGGAGGGGCAAATTATTTAAAGTCTTTAATAATTTGCTTTTAACTACATAATCGTATATTAACTAAAATCATATTTACATCTTTTTCAGCTTTTAGTATGACTAATCAACTGTCACTGCGTTCAATTCTCGATACGAATAAACTGACCGGTTCAAATTTTATGGACTGGTATCGGAACTTAAGAATTGTTCTTAAGACCGAAAATGTCCTTGACACTGCTTTGCCTATTGCGCCTAAGGAAGGGGAAGATGGGTTCACGGAATTTGATTTCGAGACCCACAAGCAACACATGGATGATAATGTGTTGGCTTGTTGTATCATGCTGGCATCCATGTCGCCTGAACTGCGTAAACAACACGAGCATATGGATGCCCCCTCTATTATCTTGCATCTCAGGGAGATGTATGATATTAAAGGCAGACATGAGAGGTATGAGACCTTTAGGGAATTGTTCCTGTGCAAGATGACTGAAGGCATGCGTTTTAACCGCCATGTACTGAAGATGATGGCACTCATTGAGAAGCTAGAGGGTCTAGGGTTCACAATGGATGCTGAATTAATTAATGACTTAGTTCTATCATCGCTTCCTCCTTCTTTCAGTGAATTCATAATGGATTACAACATGCATGGGATGCTTGTGAGCTTGCCAGAGTTGTTAATGATGTTAACGACTGCTGAAATGTCTATCAAGAAGGATGAGACACAAGCTCTTATGATTGGTGGGCCTGAAAGGGCCATAGGTAAGGGCAAGGAGCCTGCAAAAGGCAACTCCCTTAAGCCCAAAGGAAAACCCAATAAGAAAAGGGCAAAAAGAAAGGTAAGGGAGCACCCAAGGACAAAAGCGATGCTGTGTGCTTCCATTGTGGCAAATATGGCCATTGGAAAAGGAATTGTCCAGACTACCTGAAGAGTGTGAAGGAGCATGGTGATGCTTCAACCTCAGGTATTCACATGATTGAGATAAATTGTTCTTATGCTAATCCGACTTCATAAGGTATTGGATACCGGTTATGGTTCTTATAATCTGCAATGTGTTGCAGGTGCTTTGAAGCCTAGAAGATTGGAGAAGAACGAGGTGGACCCCGCGCAGGTGATGAAGCAAGAGTTGCTGCTTATGCTGGTGGAGATACCGACCTCATTAGCCTACGGGCACCTTATTGCATTTGAATAATTTTCTTTATGTTCCCGGCATTTCTAGAAATATTATTTCTTGTTTAGAACAAGATGGTTTTGCTTTAACTATTAAGGATGGTACATTTTCTATCATTTTGAATGATATTGTTTTGGTATGCTTCTTTAATTAATGGCTTGTATGTTTTGGAAATGGGAACTAAAGTGCTCAGTGTAGATGTGAAATGACCTAGGATAGATAATCAATCATATCTTTGGCACTATAGACTAGGGCACATAAATGAAACAAGATTGTCTAGGATGCATAGAGATGGATACCTGGACTCTAAGGATTTGGAATCCTGTGGACAGTATGAGTCTTGTCTAGCTGGGAAAATGATTCGTCAAAAGCCCAAAGGGTTGAGATTCATAGGGCTAGTGAGTTATTAGAACTCATTCACTGTGATTTATGTGGCCCAATGTATATTGAGGCTAGAGGAGGAAACTCCTATTTCATATACTGATGAAGTAGAGAAACAGCGTGGCAAGATGGTTAAGTCATTGCGATCAGATCGTGATGGTGAAAATCTGAGCCATGAGTTTCAGGATTATTAGAGAGAAAATGGAATTCTTTCGCAATATACTGCACTTAACACACCACTCCAAAGCGGTGTCAGGAGAAACAGGACTGTGTTAGACATGGTTAGGTCTATAATGAGTTAGAATCAACTTCCAAGATTGTTTTGGGGATATGCCTTAGACACAGCGGCATAACTTTCTAAATAGGGTACCGTCTAAATCTGTTCAGACCACACCATATAAGATATGGAATGGTAAGAGACCCAACCTGAGTTACCTCTGGGTATGGGGGTCGCCAGCTTATGTCAAAGCGTTGGCATCAGACAAGCTTAGTGTTTAGAGTACTAAATGTCTATTTGTGGGTATCCCAAGGTTCTAAGGGATACTGGCTTTACTCTAGGAATGATGAGTTCCTTGAGAAGGATTGGATCTCTCAAGGAGGCAGTGGGAGTAAGATTGATCTTGAAGAAGTGCAAGATCCACAAGAACAGATTGAGGAACCCGAGTCTGCTCCGCAAGCGACGTTCTCCAATGGAGAAGTAAACACACAACTCCGTAGATCTACGAGGGTCATCCATCCACTTGAGAGGTATGGATTTGTGATTGAGAATCAGCAAACTGTTGAGGATGATGAACCAAGTAACTACGAGGAGGCAGTCAAAGATGTTGACTCCTCTAGATGGCTTGAAGCCATGGAATCTGAAATAGATTCAATGTATCAGAACAAGGTATGGACCTTGGTTCCTAAACCGCAAGGAATAGTTCCTATCGGTAATAAATGGGTCTTTAAAAGAAAGACTGATGCAGATGGCAACGTTCAGTCCTACAAAGCTAGGTTGGTGGCGAAAGGGTATCGTCAAAGACAAGGAGTTGACTATGATGAAGCTTTCTCACCAGTTGCCATGATCAAATCTATTAGGATCATGCTTGCAATAGCAGCATACCACGACTATGAAATTTGGCAAATGGATGTCAAGACCACCTTCTTGACATAACCCGAAGGCATTGAAATCAAAGATCAGGAGCATATGGTATGCAAACTACAAAGGTCAATATATGGGCTAAAGCAAGCATCAAGGAGTTGGAATATACGTTTTGATGAAGTCGTTAAGAGTAACGGTTTTATCAAGAACGAGGATGAACCTTGTGTTTACAGGAAGGTTAGTGGGAATAATGTCGTCTTCCTAGTGCTTTATGTAGATGACATATTGCTAATAGGAAATGACATCCCCACATTAAAAATAATGAAAGAGTGGCTTTCAGAAAACTTCACCATGAAGGATTTGGGAGAGGAAGCCTTTATACTTGGTATAAAGATCTATAGAGATAGATCCAAGAGGCTGCTGGGTTTATCTCAATCCACGTATGTTGACAAGATGCTAAAAAGGTTTAGCATGGAAGGGTCGAAAAGGCATTTTCTTCCTGTCAGTCATGGGGTACACCTATCAAGGGCTATGTGTCCTAAGTCACAGCCTGAGAAGGATCGCATGAGTGGAATTCCATACGCTTCGGCTATTGGATCCATCATGTAAGCCATGATATGTACGAGACTAGATGTCTCATATGCTTTAAGCATTACGAGCAGATACCAGTCAGACCCTGGAGAGAGTCACTAGACGGCAGTCAAAACCATCCTTAAATACTTAAGAAGAACTAAGGATGCGTTTCTGGTCTATGGTGGGGTTAATGGGCTAACAGTGAAAGGGTTCACTGAAGCCAGCTTTCAAAGTGACAAAAATGACTGTAAGTCACAATCAGTGTTCGTATTCACCATAAATGGTGGGGCAGTATATTGGAAGAGTTCCAAGCAGGATACTAAAGCAGATTTAACGACAGAAGCTGAATACATAGCTGGTTCAGAAGCGGCTTAGGAGGCCGTGTGGATCAAGGAAGTTCATTTCTAAACTAAGGGTGGTTCCAAGCATGGATGAGCCCATATATTTGCTTTGTGACAACACTAGAGCCATTACGCAGTCATTGGAACCTAGATCTCCGCAGATATCATCTGATTAGAGAAATCATTGATAGGAATGATGTAAAAATGGATTATTTTCCCACAGATGATAACCTGGCCAATTCTCTGACAAAGGCTGTTTCTCTGAGAAAACATAATAATGATTATGAGGCTTTAGGTATACGACTTAGGTCTGATTGGCTCTAGGCCAAGTAGGAGCTTGTTAGTATATGGGTGTCCTAGAGATAATCTTTTGATTAAATAAAGGACACTAGATGTAGAACTTTGTTTGTCGCAAATAAATAAAAGCACTATTTATTCAGTTTCATATTGTGTCTCGATATTATTGTTAATATTATATGAACAAACTGGATAAACCCCTTGGAATAGAATAGATATCTCTTGAGTATCTGTGATGAGATCACGATCATGAGGATTCAAAGATATCGCATGTCTATTCCTAATTATATGTTCCTAGTCTAGAGACATTGAGTTTGGGGATCAGTGATCTCGGGTAAGACTAGTACGACTTATCTACTTGTATATGCATACAAGGTAAAGACCTCATGAGCTACAGATATGGAGATATCTTAGCTAAAGTCGTGGGTAGACCTATAAGAGTATAGCTCGTACTGAACAGACCCAAAAAGAGACTCTATGAGGAAATCTCACAGATAGTGTCATTAGTGTAATCTCTTTATATTTGGGTATGTCTTTCCTTAGACCAGAAGTTATTACCTAGACTGTGTTCTTGAAGGCATGTTTTGATTGTATGCCTCGTCTGCCTGAAACATGGAGACTCATATGTATATTGTTGGGCGTGTCCTTAAAGGGCACAGGGCTAGGGTAATAAGCTGAAGGAATTCGTCAAATCTCTGTGAGAGATTAGGTTATCTGTAAACCGGAGAAATTGGGATGACATTTATAGGGACTCGGGAATCTATGCATAGTAAAAGAGATCATGAGATGATCTGCCTTTAGAGTCAGTAAATTGAAGATTCCCTATTTCGAATAAAGCTTACCCTAAACCTCAGGGGTTGAAAATTTCCTTACCCTAGGTTAATGGGATGATAACCGAGACGAAGGGAAATACATACGACAATCAAATATGTGCAACAGGATGATCAAGTCATTAATCTGACTAGTTCTGGGGAAACAAAGCATTACTAGTGCTATGTGTTGTCATTAATTGGGTTGTGGGATTGTTGGGCCCAAGCCCAGTTATGTCAGAAGCTAAGTTGGACCTAATGGGTCACACACTAACACCTTGTAGTCATGATGAACTAGCTTTAAAGATATTGGGCCTAATAATGGTTGTTAGCCCAAGAATGTTTGGAAGCCCACCTAAATCGGTGGAGGGTGCATGGAGCTTAGTAATGGGCTTGGATAGTGCAAGCCATTACTAATTAATTTAATTAGTTAAATTAATAATCAAACATTTGAATTTCGAATTTTGAATTTGAAATTTGAAATTTGAAATTTGAATTTGAATTTTGAAATTGGAATTTTGAATTTGAAATTGGAATTTTGAATTCTGAAATTCAAATTTTGAATTGGAAATTTGAAATTTTGAATTTTGAATTTGAATGTTTGAACATTTGAATTCAAGTGTTTGAATTCGAATTTGAATTGGCTATGAAAAGTTGTTTCATAATAAAAGGATAAGATAAGATCTTAATGGAACAAATTCCTTGGATCAAGAAGAGATCTTTGGAGATTACCTTAGGGCTGTTTGGGGCGCACAATTAGGTGATAAGGATGTCATCTTGTCACTTAAAACAAAGCTCCAATCAAATTTGGTAGTTGAGAGAATAAGTGGGTGAGTTGGTTCAAATTTTGAATGCAACTACTCAACATATTTGGACCCCTTTTTTGGGCTGAATTATGCGCATGAAATAGATACTATATGATAGTTTATGAATCTGATTTTGAATTGTTTTGAACTTAGTTTCATGAGGATAAGATTGGAGGTTGTTGGCTAGATTTGTTTTGCAACAACTCCACCTTATCCTCCTATATTCCATGCGCCACTTTCAAGTAAATTTGAAAGGATAATTTCATTCAATTATTAGTCTCTCTTCCTCCTAGTGTGCGCATAAGAAGGAATTAGTTCCTCTCCTTAGGGTTTTGAGAACACCTAGCCCACTCTCCTTCATCTCATGCACCATTCTATAGGGTAGTTCACTACACCTTTCCAAACAGAATACCTAGCCTCCACCTTCACCACTTGTGCGCATAGCAAGCCTCATTGTGGTGATCATCTGGTGGCTTTCAAGAAGGCGTTCTTGCATCATTGACGAACTGTGGTGTGGATCACCATTAGAGGGTTTGAACCCTTCAGACCTGACAACTGATCTCCCTGACTGATCAGGCCAAAAACAAGGTAACATCATGCTGTCCTAAAGCATGAATCCATGTGTGCATGTATGTTTCCGCAGTAAAAACTTTTGTTTTTACACCTTACATGCATCGGCCTTCAAAGGCCAGTTTACTTTCACTGCTGACCTTAATGAAACCAAAAGGCAACAACTCAGCAACCTGCTTCTCAATTTCAGATTTTTGGTGATGAGCATACCTATAAGGCCTCACATTTACAGGCTTTGATCCTTCTGTCAAATGGATAGCATGGTCATAATCCCTTGCAGGAGGTAGTCCCTGTGGTATTTGAAAAACCTCTTGGTAATGTACCAATATGTTCCACACAGCCAAAGGAATGGTATCTCTTACTGTTGACAGTTCTACTAAACTGTTCTTGGAATTGTTTTCCATAACAGGCTTGACAGCAGCATCCATTATGTATAAAGCAAAACATTCAGCATTGGGACCCTCCTTCACTCCACCCTTTCCTTTTAATAGGATGCGCTGGTTGTGCCAATTAAATTCCATAGACAGTTCACTATAATCATGGATAACTCGTCCCAAAGAGCCCAACCACAACATGACCAAAATAATTCCCAGCCCAGTGAGATCCACAATCCATAAGTCCACAACAAAATCATGCCCTTGAATATTTAAAACCACAGCTGGACATTTCTTGTCACAAACTAGAAATTCTCCATTACCCAAAAACACTCTCATTTTGGGAATTTTAATCATAGGCAAACCCAAACTGATAGCTAAATCTCTTTGCACAAAGTTATGAGAGCTCCCTGAATCAATGAGAATAGGAACTAACCTGCCATTCAACCGAATATGGAACTGCAATGCTCTAGGATTCTTGTCACTCTCCATGGAATGAAGTTCTGCATCCATATGTTGTAAAGCAACCTCCATATGATCCTGTGGGGGTTGATCAGGTTGCCATACTATTTGTTCCTCTCCTTCCACCACCTCCTCAACCGAATCCCCCACCATGAACAACATTTTACCCTTACAGATGTGTTTAGAATTCCACTTCTCATCACACGCGTAACATAACCCCAAGTCTCTCCGCTTTTGCAAATAATCATAAGTCACTCTCCTACTGGAAGCCGTAGAAGGTAAGGCTGGAAAACTCAGTTTATGGGATGGCATAGTAGATGGTAAAGCTGGAAAACTTGATTTGGTATGTGGGACAAAATTAGGAGGTGGGTTGTGTGGTTCAATAGACAATGGCTTGGAAAAAAAATTCTGTTCACAGAGGATATGGACACACGAAGTTCTGTGAAATGGGCTTCATATGTCAAAGCCAACTGCATTGCTTGATGCAATGAGGTTGGTTTGTGCAATTGGATTGCTCTCCTCAATTCAGCTTGCAAACCCGAAACAAAAAAACTCATCAAAACTTCATCTGAGAATTCGGTTACCTGGTTAATCAATGACTCAAGGCTCCTGATATTTTCAGTAAGAGCCCCATCTTGAGTGAGTTTAGATAAAACTCCTCTAAGATCAGTGTATGTGGTCCCTCCAAAACGTTGCTTCACTGCAATGGTGAAATCCTCCCACGATTGGATAGTGCCTCCACTAAACAACCATTGAAACCATGGACCAGCCATACCTTCCATCTTCATGCCTGCCACCCAAACCTTGAGAGCCTCAGGTATCTGGTGCGACCCAAAATAAAGCTCTGTTCAAAAAATCCAACTCACTGGATTTTTCCCATCAAATGAAGGAATTCCATTTTCACAGAATGCATCACATTCCGTGAATCAGAAGGATCGAACCTGAATTGATGCTGCCCTGAGGATTCAGTATGGCCCATAACTGAATTTGATCGCGGGTTAACCTGATCACCCATACGATTCTCAACTTCCACAATCGCTGCATGAATTTGTTGAAGCTGAGTGGTGAGATTCATGAACTGGGTTTGATGATCGACAAAATGCTGTTGCATGTCATCCAAACCTATGTAGCACCGATACCGACACGGGACACGTGACATGATACGACACGACACTCCGACACGTTAATTATAAAAAATGTTAGATTTCGACACATTAGGACACGTTTTGATATTAAATAATATTTTTACTTTATGTAGTGTATATTATATTTAACATTCAATAATTTAACAAAAAAATGAAACTAAACTTATAATATTCATCAATTTTGCAAAGAAATATAATATATCCTAAATATTTATGTTAAACTCAATAAAATGGTAATCGTAACCCAACGAATCTAATAGTTGGAACCAAAAGCTCAACGCAGCGCAACCTTTGAACCTTTTTTGAATTTCTATAACACGTGTTGAAGTGTCGGGGAGTGTCGGAGAGTGTCGGGAATTGTCAGACACGAAACATCAAGATTTTTGAAGTGTCGGTGCTTCATAGATTCAAACTATGATCAACACGAGCTTGGAAAGAGCCCAATTCCTCCGCGAGCTCCTGGATTCTCATCTTCAAGCAGTGCGAGTTCAAAGTGTGAAAGCACCAATGTTAAGGGATGAACCCTCACAGAGACGCAAGAAGGAAAGAAAGAATGCAAACTTCAATATTATTCAGAATGAATGTCTCTTGTGTTACAAATGTTCTTATATCACTAAGAAACCTAAATAACCACATGCAATTCCATAGCAAAGGAATGGACACATGTCCTTAACTAACTAACTAACTGCCACCTCTTTACACTATGTAACAACCTTTTACTATTATATCCTCACTATAATACTGATATACAATTGCACACTTGTGGATATACAATTAAACATCCACTATGAAATCCTTAACCCAAGTAGGAGCTCCCTTATTCCTTTTGCTCGTAACAGATTAATGTGGATCTTTTTTGAATTTGTGAGGGACTATGATTTCAACTAAATGAGTCCATTTTGAATTTCTTATGAACCACGAATAACCTTTTTATTTGCTAGGGACTAAAGCGGGCATCATGAAATTTGCTGAGGACCAAAAATGATATTTACTCTTTTAAATTCCTTCAATTGAAATTCTAATCTTTTGTGTTTTAAATTCTCACAACACAGATTCTCATCCATGTACAACTACTTAATTTTAGTTTTGAAGTTTAGCCTTTCAAGGTGAATAAAGTAACATATATTACAATTTTTTTTTTACAACCATCTCTTAACACCGTTGATTTCCGCCAATCAACGGTTATGATTTTTGCAAATTAAACTCATTAATTAATTATTAATTCACAATAAATGATAACCGTTGATTGACGGAAATCAACGGTGTTAAGAGATGGTTGTAAGAGGTTGTAAAAAAAAGGTTGTAATTATAACTTACCTCATATTATATTATGAAAATATTATCTTAAGATAATTTAATTTTTAGTCTTTTTTAATTAAAATTAATACATGTCATTTTTAAAATTTTAAAAATTATACATATCTTTTTTTAATTTTTTCTTTTATCTATATTTTATAAATTATAGTTAAATTAATTATGTATATATATTTCATTTATAATTTTAAATATTTATCTTTAATTTATATTTTTTAATTTTACTTATCCAGAAAACATAGTGTATTTCATGTAATTACAAAACTTCCTCGAAGGTTGATAAATGTAAGCAATAGAATAGTACAATTGTAAGAGTGCCAGCAAAAAATAAAATAAAAATCCAAAATTAACAATTTCTGCTTGCAAATGTGTTAGTGGGTTTCTTTAGTAGTCTATGTTCAATACTAATTAAGAGGTAACCTTTTAGATTAATATTTTTTGTTTTTAAATTGCAGTAGTGAACCAAAAGGAAAATGGCAAATCAAATAGAATCTAGCCTTACAAATTCTTGATGGCTACAAATGCTGGAACTCTTACAAGAAAACTGGAGAAAGTGATTAATTGCACCCATAACAAAATTTAAAGGGGCAAGATTGCAGTAGCATACTCTAAACTATCCCACAAGAAAATTCCCTAGTCTTTATCTTACATTTTGGACTAGTGCTCCATTACAACTTCATCAAAATTCCAATCTCTTACTTGGTCTCTCGTTACAGCATGACTTCGTACAAGCCGTGGTGTACTAGGTATCTCGTTGTTACTTGAAACAGGAGGTTGTGGGGTGACTTTGGACGACGAAGATGCAAGAAAAGAGTGTACTGTATGTGGTGGAAGAGAAAGTTTCCTGGTTAAGCAGGTTGCTACAGCATAACATCTTCCTTGGTTTTCTGAACTTGAAACAGAGTAACTCCTGAAAGAGTGTGATGGTGATGGACTATCCACGCTGTGGCACACAAGACATGCCAGACTCATTGTGGCTCTTGCAACCTTCAGCAGCAGTTTGTTTCAGAAATAAGATTTGAGTATTAGTAAACAAAGAAAAGACATGATTAAATTTTTTAACAAGCATTGATTCTCACATCAAACTCGAAACATCATGCTTGAAAGATTTTAGCTAAATTGAATACCAGACATTAAAAGAGTACCACACAACGAAGCTTCCTTACTCCAAAACTCACCTCTTTTATATTAGCAAATTATGAACTAGGTTAGGTATTAGACACATAATCTAAAAGTGAAAATAGATTGAGCAACTAACCTCAAACACTGTAATCTTATAAGCATAATATTGTGATTATTGCAAATACCATCACATTATTGCACCCTTATCTTTACTAAATAGTTATCTGTCCTTCATTGAAAGTAAGCATCACATATTAAACTCTAGTATATAAACTCAAGAACATTCTGATAACGAAAGTAAGATAACCCATTAATAGCATGCACTACTCTCTTTTTTTTTGTCAATTTCTTTTTTTAGCAACAAATTAGGCACTCCCTTCTCCTCAATAGAATGCATTGTCAACACTCCCTTTTTCAGCATATTTCTCATACATAGAAAAAGAATGTAGCATCAAATATGATGATTATCATTATCTTATTGCTTTTCCCTTACAGAATTACATACTTGATTATGTCAAAGAGCATAACAACATTGGGCCTCATGTCTGGACACCTCAGAAAATTTTTTAGACATTTAAAAAAGACAATAAAACCAGTCCTGCCTATACAGGATGATTAATCATGAACTCAGATAATGGCATGCTATTTTCTAACCACAAGGTCAGGTTGTCAATACAAGAATGTTGAGCAGATTCTTTCCTCTTCCGCAGCTCATCCAGAAGAAGCATTTTAGATAACTTCTATCTCAAACAATAAATAACCTCCAACATATATAGGTTACATTCAAATGAATTGAACAGTAATGGAAGACAGGGTGCGAGGGGGCGATTGGAAGAAAAGTCGCAACCAAAAGGTTAATGATTCTTGAAAAGAGTCAGGTTCAGATGTTGATGAGCCAAAAATTAGTTTAATGATTGATGACTAACCTTGTAGGTGACTCATACACAAAGCCAAAAAAGAAAAAGAAAAAAGACCTCTACAATGCATTCTGTTTCTTCCCCTACATGGAAAACTACATCTGCAATATCAATTACTTCATAATTCTTGCTTATGAGAAACCAAGATGCTCTCAACTTAGCCTTCATATTCTACCCCCAAAGATTTTCCTTAAGCGTTTACTTATTCTATACCCCAACTTTGCATTCACAAATCCTGAAGTCCTGAAAGCTCTCCACTCATTCCGCCACATCAAATCAAACTATTCCACGCATCAATATAACACAAAATACAAAATCTAAAATAAAGCTGGAAAATTAAAACTTGATTTGAATCTCGAGGAATTGGACAAAGAAATGCAAGTCCCAGAACCCAAATCATTGTAGTGTAGTGATCAACAAACCACGAAACCAACGGCCCACAACCTCAACATCACACAAGAAACAATCAAACGCTCAGCCATGATGGGATCTGAGTAAACAACATTGAAATGGAGAAAAATTCGCAAATGGGTTTCGTTTGAATCAGAAAGTTACATGCGTAAATGAAGAGAAACTGAGAAAAAAATCAATAGATACAAGAATGAAGTTAGATTCAAGAAACAAACCTCGTATCTTGAAAGTTTGATACCTAGAATTTGGGGAAAACAGGTGATGGATGCAGAGGAAAAGGGAAGTGACAGAGAAAGAGAGAGATTGGGCAAGATTCGATTAATCTTTACGAGCAGCGCATTGCTTATTGTTAGTTGCTACACGTGCTGTCATTTCCCTAGAACTTGGCATTTTAACAATTTATGGAAACTCTTTTGAAGAAATAACTGACTAACAGATGCAACAAACGTATTATATTTGGCGGTGTGTTACCATGTTACTATCAATCAATCTCACCGTTAGATCAATTATATTGATCCGACGGTTATATTTATTTCCATTTGTTTATGATTATAATTTCCCATATTTAAAGTGAAAAAATTAAATTTGGGAAATTATGACCATATAAATAAATAAGGAAATAAATATAATCATTGGATCAACATAATCGATCTAATGGTGAGATTGATTGGTAGTAACTTTGTAGTAACACAACTTGGTTGTTACAATATCTTTCCCCTTATATTTACGGGAAAAACATCTATCCTTTTAAATGATATAATCATATAAATTTATATCCTTTTAGATCCTAACCGTTGAATTCCGTTCATCAATGGTTATAATCTATTAGGCCAAACTTAATGGGCCAAATTTATTATTAATTAATTAATAATTTTAATCTAATAAATTATAACCGTTGATGGACGGAAATCGACGGTTAGGATCTAAAAGGATATAAGCTTATATCCTTTAAAATGACATATGTTATTCCTGTATTTATTATTGGCATTTTAAGAAGAGGAAGGTTATACTTACAACTTTTTTTTATAACCTCTTACAGCTATATCTTAACATCGTTGATTTCCGCCAATCAACGGTTATCATTTTCGCAAATTAAACTCATTAATTAATTATTAATTCACAATAAATGATAACCGTTGATTGGCGGGATATGGTTGTAAGAGGTTGTAAAAAAAAGTGGTAAATATAATCTTCCTCATTTAATAATTTTTGGAATGTCTTTTGAAAAATAACACCTAATAAAAAAAGGGAAAATTTCAAAAAAAAAAACCCTTATAAGTGTTTTTAATTATCATTTACCCCCTCACAAAATTTTTGAATCATTTATACCATTATTTATATTTTTTTATCATTTTTCCAATGACTTAAAGTTTTTTTTATCATTTATCCCCCTAAGTAAGTAAGTAATTATGAGAAAAATTACAGGGAGTTTTTTGAAATTTTCCCTAAATAAAATCAACTCAACAAAATTACTAGAACAAAAAAAGTTACGGAGAAGAGACAAGACATTTTCTCTTCATCTCTTATGCTAACTGTAACAACCCAGGCGCTGACGAGGGCGGGGAGTGATTGCCGGTGCGAAAGGGCATGGACAAGGAGCAGCTCCTGGCAGGCTTCCAGCGACGGGGTACATGAATAAATCGAATCAACACTTGAAAAAGAGGGATTCCAGAGACTGTGTTGGTATGGGACGGTACAGTTGGGAATGACTTATAAGAATTAATTGGTACTACCTATACTAACAAGATGCATCTACTTTTCGGTAGCCGGAACGGAAGAACTCTATAGTTTAGCGTGTTTGACTTGGGGCAATTTTGGGATGGGTGACCTCCTGGGAAGTTTTCCCGGGAAGAGTGCGAGTGAGGACAAAGCACGCTGAAAAGTCTCATGTTAGTCTGTGGGGACAGTCGTTGATCCTTGCAAGTTGCCAGGCGTTACAAGTGGTATCTGTTAGCATATGGGTGTCCTAGAGACAATCTTTTGATTAAATAAAGGACACTAGATGTAGAACTTTATTTGTCGCAAATAAATGAAAGCACTATTTATTCAGTTTCATATTGTGACTCGATATTACTGTTAATATTATATGAACGAACTGGATAAACCCCTTGGAATAGAACATGTATCTCTTGAGTATCTGTGATGAGATCACGATCATGAGGATTCAAGGATATTGCATGTCTATTCCTAATTATATGTTCCTAGTCTAGAGACGCTGAGTTTGGGGATCAGTGATCTCGAGTAAGACTAGTACGACTTATCTACTTGTATATGGATACAAGGTAAAGACCTCATGAGCTGCAGATATGGAGATATCTCAGCTAAAGTCGTGGGTGGACCTATAAGAGTATAGCTCGCACTGAACAAACCCAAAAAGAGACTCTATGAGGAAATCTCACAGATAGTGTCATTAGAGTAATCTCTTTATGTTTGGGTATGTCTTTCCTTAGACCAGAAGTTATTACCTAGATTGTGTTCTTGAAAGCATGTTTTGATTGTATGCCTCGTCTGCCTGAAACATGGAGACTCATAGGTATACTGTTGGGCGTGTCCTTAAAGGGCACAGGGCTAGGGTAATAAGCTGAAGGAATTCGTCAAATCTCTGTGAGAGATTAGGTTATCTGTAAACCGGAGAAATCGAGATGACATTAACAGGGACTCGGGAATCTATGCATAGTAAAAGAGATCATGAAATGATCTGCCTTTAGAGTCAGTAAATTGAAGATTCTCTATTTCGAATAAAGCTTTCCCTAAACCGCAGGGGTTGATACATTTCCTTACCCTAGGTTAATGGGAAGATAACCGAGATGAAGGGAAATACATACGGTAACCAAATATGTGCAATAGGATAATCAAGTCATTAATCTGACTAGTTCTGGGGCAACAAAGCATTGCTAGTGCTCTGTGTTGTCATTAATTGGGTTGTGGGCTTGTTGGGCCCAAGCCCAGTTATGTCAGAAGCTAAGTTGGACCTACTGGGTCACACACTAACACCTTGTAGTCATGATGGACTAGCTTTAAAGGTATTGGGCCTAATAATGGTTGTTAGCGCAGGAAGCTGTTTGGAAGCCCACCTAAATAGGTGGATGGTGCATGGAGCTTAGTAATGGGCTTGAATTGTTCAAGCCATTACTAATTAATTTAATTAGTTAAATTAATAATCAAACATTTGAATTTCGAATTTTGAATTTGAAATTTGAAATTTGAATTTTGAAATTTGAATTTGGAATTTGAATTTTGAAATTCGAATTTTGACTTTGAAATTTGAAATTTTGAATTTTGAATTTTAAATTTGAATGTTTGAACATTTGAATCCAAGTGTTTGAATTCGAATTTGAATTGGCTTTGAAAAGTTGTTTCATAACAAAAGGATAAGATAAGATCTTATTAGAACAAATTCCTTGGATCAAGAAGAATCTTTGGAGCATGATTTTGGGCTGCTTTGGGGCGCATACTTAGGTGATAAGAATGTCATCTTGTCACTTAAAACAAAGCTCCAATCAGATTTGGTAGTTGAGAGAATTAGTGGGTGAGTTGGTTCAAATTTTGAATGCAACTACTTAATATATTTGGACCCTTTTAGGGCTGAATTATGCGCATGAAAAGCATACTATATGATAGTTTATAAATCTAAGTTTGAATTGTTTGGAACTTAGTTTCATGAGGATAAGATTGGAGGTTATTGGGAAGATTTTTTTTGCAACAACTCCACCTTATCCTCCCCTTATTGATGTGCCACTTTCAAGTTATTTGATAGGATAATTTCATTTTTGAATTATCATTCTCTCTTCCCTCCAAGGTGTGCGCATAACAACACTTGTTTCCTCTCCTTAGGGTTTTGAGAAAACCTAGCCTACACTCCTTCATTTCATGCACCATTCTGTGGGGTAGTTCACTACACCTTTCCAAACAGAATACCTAGCCTCCACCTTCACCACTTGTGTGCGTAGCAAGCCTCACTGTGGCGTTCATCTGGTGGCTTTCAAGAAGGCGTTCTTGCATCATAGATGAACGGTGGTGTGGATCACCATCAGAGGGTTTGAACCCTTCAAGCCTGAAATCTGATCTCCCTGACTGATCAGGCCAAAAACAAGGTAACATCATGCTGTCTTAAAGCATGAATCCATGTGTGCATGTATGTTTCCGCAGTAAAAATTTTGTTTTTACACCTTACATGCATTGGCCATCAAAGGCCAGTTTACTTTCAAGTGGTATCAGAGCTCGATTGCTTTACCATCGGCGGGTGATGGTACCTTGTTTGTGAAAAGAGTTTTTCACAATCAAAATCTTTAAAGGGTTAAAGTTTAAATTCTGCATATGGATTTTGAATCACAAATCCTTTAAGGTGTTAAAGTTTTTGTTTTTATGAACATGTAAATTTGATTCTGTGTTCATAAAACATTATTCATCATGGTTTAGTTTCTTTTTCTTTATGAAAGTTTTAAAATGAACACCCTTTTTGAAAGGGTAGATTCGGCCATTAAAGGTACTAAGAGTACCTTGAATGTTTTCTTATTTTTCTCCATGAATTGTGTCATGTTTATATGCATGAAATTTTGTGACAAAATTTATCATATAGTTATCTATATGGTTCGGCCATAAAGGGGTTTGTGGCTACATGCATAGTTTAATTTTGTTTTCATTAAGAAAGAATTAACAAGATTTAAATTAAAATTGTTTTTAAATTCGGCCAATTAGAGAAATTTAAGAATATGAATCTTGATATTATTTTGATGTTTAAATGTTAAATGTCAAAATATATGTGAAAATATTATGTGATAATATAATGCTTGTGTTTGCAAGTTTTGAACTTTTCAGGTACAAACTGGAAGGGGATGGTCATGGTGCCCGGATTTAAATTTTGAATTTTAAATTAATGTGTAATCGCCGCGCCTTTTAATTTACAAGTGTATTTGTAACATTTTTTTTTTAATTGTGTCCCTCCAAAGATGTTTTGGAGTTTCTTTAATTATGTGTAATTAGAGAAATAGGCTAGTGGCGTATAGACGACAAGCGACCATTGCTTAAAGAAGCAAAATGGACTAAAAGCGCAAGCACCATGACTATCTCAATATAAACTGTTTATATGCATGTATTATTAGAACGTCTAGTATGCATGAATTGGGCAAACCGCGTTTTGTATGGTTATTATGTTTGTCCAATAGCGACTAGTGTATACCGATAGATGTTTGACATAGGTTACGACTAGCATGATAACTTACAACATGCGTTTGATGAGACCTAATTAACCCTAAAATAAAAGGAACCCTTAAAAGGAATAAATAATTAAGCGTATGATTACCTCTCACCACCAATGCTACTCAAACCTCTTCTACATAGTGGTGCTCCATAACTCAGTTGGGACCCACTGTTTCGTTGAGCTAGAGTAGTGTTTGAAGTGTAAGACACTTATGGTGCTGGTTTAATGCTTAACTAAGACATAAGTTGCAGGCACAGCCGGGCTTATGTGCTTAGGGTAATGGTGCTAGGTTGGTTGCATGAGATGCACCACTAAGTGACAAAGAGTTGTCAACCTAAAGTTAAGAGAGGGTATGAGATACTGTTCATAAAGATCAACCCATTATTTAAATTAATCTTACGGTGTCAGACGGAGATTAAAATAAATAACTGCACTCTTAATCCCACTAAGGTAAAATCTAAAAGTAGATTAACCCTAAGTCAAATAGTAAGGGTCATTGACTTAGATAAAATAGTGGGAGGGGCAAATTATTTAAAGTCTTTAATAATTTGCTTTTAACTACATAAACGTATATTAACTAAAACTATATTTACATCTTTTTCAGCTTATAGTATGACTAATCCACTGTCACTGCGTTCAATAATCGATACAAATAAACTGACCGGTTCAAATTTTATGGACTGGTATCGGAACCTAAGAATTGTTCTAAGGGCCGAAAAGATTGCCTACGTTTTAGATGCTGTAATACCCGTTGCTCCACGTGAAGGGGAAGAAGGGTTTGCAGAATTTGATTTAATAACCCATCAACAGCACTTGGATGACAATGTGATGGCAGTATGCATCATGTTGGCATCCATGATGCCTGAACTGCAAAAGCAGCATGAGCATATGGATGCTCCCTCTATTATCGTGCATCTCAAGGAGTTGTATGATATTAAAGGCAGGCATGAGAGGTATGAGGCCTCAAGAGAACTGTTCTCTTGTAGGATGACTGAGAGCATGTCTGTTGGCAGCCATGTTCTCAAGATGATCGGGTTGATTGAGAAGCTGGGAAACCTAGGCTTCATCATGGATGCCGAGCTAAGTAATAACTTAGTCCTCACCTCACTTCCACCTTCCTTCAGTCAATTCATCATGAATTACAATATGCATGGGATGCAAGTGTGCTTTCCTGAGTTGTTAAGCATGTTAACAACAGCTGAAGTGTCTATCAAGAAGGATAGGACACATGCTCTTTTGATTGGTGGGCCTAGCAAGGCCAAGGGAAAAAGTAAGGAACCTGCAAAAGGTGACCCCCTTAAGCCCAAAGGAAAATCCAAGAATAAGAAGGGCAAGAAGAAGTGTAAGAAGGCACCTAAGGACAAGGGTGATGCTGAGTGCTTCCATTGTGGCAAGAAAGGCCACTGGAAGAGGAATTGTCCAGACTACCTGAACAATATGAAGGACAAGAAGCATGGTGATGCTTCTGCCTCAGGTGTTTTCATGATTTAGATAAATTATTCTTATGCTAATCCAACCTCATGGGTATTGGATACCGGATGTGGTTCTCATATCTGCAATATGTTGCAGGTACTTAGGAGCCCAAGGAGATTGGAAAGAAACGAGGTGGATCTCTGCGTTGGTAATAGAGCAAGGGTTGCTCCTCATTCAGTTAGAGATGCTGACCTTATTTTGCCTACGGGCCTTTTATTGCATTTGAATAATTGTCTTTATGTTCCGCATATTTCTAGAAACATTATTTCAATTTCTTGTTTAGAACAAGATGGTTATACTTTCAGTATTAGGGATGGTACTTTTTCTATCATTTTGAATGATATGGTTTATGGTACTGCTTCTTTAATAAATGGATTGTATGTGTTGGAAATGGGAAATGAAGTGCTCAATATAGATGTGAAACGGCCTAGGACGGATAATCAATCTTATCTTTGGCACTATAGACTAGGGCATATAAATGAAACAAGATTGTCTAAGATGCATAGAGATGGATACCTGGACTCCATGGATTTGGAATCCTATGGACAGTGTGAATCTTGTCTAGTTGGGAAAATGATTCGGCAAAAGCCCAAAGGGCTTGAGAGTCATAGGGCTAGTGAGTTATTAGAACTCATTCATACTGATGTATGTGGCCCGATGTCTATTGAGGCTAGAGGTGGATATTCCTATTTCATTACCTTTACAGATGACAAATCGAGATTTCGGTATATATACCTAATGAGATATAAATCTGAAGCTTTTGAAAAGTTCAAAGAGTTTAGGAATGAAGTGGAGAAACAGCGTGGCAAGATGATTAAGACATTACGATCAGATCGTGGTGGTGAATATTTGATCCACGAGTTTCAGGATTATCTGAGAGAAAATGGAATTCTCTCACAACTTACCGCTCCTTACACACCACACCAAAACGGTGTCTCCGAAAGGAGAAACAAGACCTTGTTAGACATGGTTAGGTCTATGATGAGTTAGACTCAACTTCCAAAATCGTTTTGGGGATATGCCTTAGACACAGCGGCATACCTTCTAAATAGGGTACCGTCTAAATCTGTTCAGACCACACCATATGAGATATGGATGTTAGCATATGGGTGTCCTAGAGACAATCTTTTGATTAAATAAAGGACACTAGATGTAGAACTTTGTTTGTCGCAAATAAATGAAAGCACTATTTATTCAGTTTCATATTGTGTCTCGATATTACTGTTAATATTATATGAACGAACTGGATAAACCCCTTGGAATAGAACAGGTATCTCTTGAGTATCTGTGATGAGATCACGATCATGAGGATTCAAGGATATTGCATGTCTATTCCTAATTATATGTTCTTAGTCTAGAGACACTGAGTTTGGGGATCAGTGATCTCGAGTAAGACTAGTACGACTTATCTACTTGTATATGGATACAAGGTAAAGACCTCATGAGCTGCAGATATGAAGATATCTTAGCTAAAGTCGTGGGTGGACCTATAAGAGTATAGCTCGCTGTAACATCCCACGTAAGTAAGAAAAATATATATTGCTATGAGGCTTATGGGCATTATGTTAAATTTGAGTATGTGCATTGCTTGCTTTGATTTCTAGTTACATAGTATTTGTATGAATTAATATTGCGTTAGGGAATTATTGAATTAAAATAATAGGTGAGAATTTATTTTGGGCATGTGGAATTTTAGTTAAATTTTATAAGAATAAATTACTAGTAGCATATAGAAGGAATTTAAATAATTTAAAAGGCATGGAAAGTTATAACTATTGGGCTGATCATAATAGACCATAGAAATGTAGAGCTTGGACTTAAGTGTTTGGGTTGGTCAAGTTTTTATGGGCTTAGGGAACAAATAAGATTCAGCCCATCTCTCTTTTATCTTGCCTTATCTTAGAATCCTCACAAGGAAACATATGGGCTAGTACATTTTTTTTATCTCTAAGTTATGTTTGGGCCGAAGTCTTAGGGCCTTAGGAGGTATCCATGAGTCAGCCCAATTCCCTTGCAACTTACCCTAATTTCACCCTAGTGATCCTCCAAGTCAGCCCTCATTAGTAGTCATCTCTTCATGCCAAGACTCAACCGTACTCCTCCTCCTTTTGTGCGCATAGGGCTTCTCAAAATTCTGATCCCTGCTGCACATATCACAAAGTAAGTCAGCCTTGCCCCTCTTTTCCCTGTCCCATGCGCTTGGGAGTGTCAAAAGGAAGATGATGGCTTGTGGCACCTTCCAAACTCAGCCAGCTTTAAAGATATGCAGCCAGTAAGGATCCTTTGGTTAGATTGCATGTAAAATGCTTGGGCAGAAAATTCTGCATCCAATTACTCCTTCTATTTGAGTGCTCCAAGAGAGAACAACTTAAGCATATTACTGATCTGACTTGCATTTTATAAAACCAACCTTCAGCCCCACTTTCCTTCATTTAAGCGTTGATTGAAGAGGGTTTTATTGGGGGAATCATCTTGTCAAACAGAATCAAACACAACCACATCCCCACCTTATCACCACCCTTGAGCGCACCATAGGGAGAGAAGAACAACTTAAACTCTTGCTGCTTTCTTTGAACGGTCATCAGCTTGAGGAGTGGAGCTGCTGTTTTACTGGAGCTAAGGGATTGGGGTGTTGCTCCCTGTTTTGTCCGATTTCCTAGTGAACTTGCAAGAGGTAGGCACCAAATCCTCTCTTCTCTTTTTCTTTCCCTAACTCAAACCGTGAAGCTTGATAAGAAGTGGTCTTTTATTTTTTTTCAGCCATTTTATTTCTGTCATATTGAGTCTCTAGGGGTCACAGCCTGAATACATAAAGATAATAACTTAGAAACGATTGTGTAATTAAGTTATGGGCTATGTGGGGTGACTTGGTATATCCCTAAATTTTTAAGGATCATACTGTTAAGAGCAACATGTTTAGAACCCCCACTTGTAGCGCACCTTAGAGAGAATAGTTGGGTTTTGAAATAAATTATCCTTGATGTTTGGTTATATGAAATCAATTCTATTTTAGTAAGTCTAGAGGTGTCCTAAGCTCCATTTAGATTAAAGGTACAACATGATTAAGAGGTCCCTCTTTAGCGCATTGTATGACTAGATAAATAGGAATCTTATGAATTAAATTTTGAGTAATTGAAGTGTTGAAAGAGATTCTGTTTGGGCTCAATTAGTCATTGTTAAATGTTGGTAAAAATTAATTCGAAGTCAGTATGTTGTTGGGGAAGGATCCTGGATGGCCGAATGGAGTCCATGAACCATTTAAACTTGGAAAACTTGTTGGTAGTTTTTAGGAATCGTTTGGGATGTATTTTGACTTGTGGCACTTGTATATTAGGTGCGTAAGACCCTTGAAACTTTGGATATACGCTGCTGCCCGGTAAAATACTTGTGACGTTTGAGGTAAGTGTGTGGTGACACTACCTTTTTGCTTGCTAGTTGGAGCACGAAGCTTGACCATAGCTCCGTATTTTGGTATTTTGTATATATTTGAAATCTACTTGTCTTGAAGTCTTGAATCTCTTGTTTTTATATATGCTGCAGCCTTGAGATATTAAATGTTAAATCTTGAATATTATCTAGACATGCATGTGCATTCATGAAGTTTTATCTTGTATGATGTGTGTGACACAAGACATAACATTCATGCATAAATTCCATTTTGCAATAAAAATTATTTTTGAAAACTATGCATACGTTTGAGCACGCATTATGTAGGCATTCCCTACGGTACCAGGGTCTTGGGACAGTTGGCTTCAGTCCGCATAGGTCACAGTTGGAACCCTCTTGAGGAGCCATTAAGGGAACTCCACTGTGCTTGATAGTACGTGCACCATAGTGCTATGAACGTACTCTTGACGTTATATACGCATCTTGACTAGTTATCTTGGCAGCATATGTATATGTATATTTAAGCTTGTTTACGTTAATTATTTCTGTATCTAGCAAATGCTTTTGCATTCTGGTTTTGTCATCACTCTACTGGGATATTTTTCCCACCCCTTTGGGGCTGCTATTTTGATAAAATGGCAGGAGGACGGAAGAGCATATGAAGACTTGATTTTAAGGACATTTGCCATACGTGTTGTTGTATGTGTTGTTGGTTGGACCTTTGATTTTATTGATTTACTTGTTTGGATGACTGTACTAAGTTAAGGAGTTGATTTATTGTTGGATTTTAGACTTTGATGACTCTTTAGTAATTTGGGAAAATTCTGAAAAGGTTTTGGTGAAAATAAAATTCTGAACTGCTAATTGAAGGGCTGTGTTTATGTTGAAAACTGATTTTTGGGAGCAACTTGAACGTTGTCGTTCTGGGGCTACGGACCTTCAAATGAGGCATAATTTATATGCACGCGAAGCCCCAGAAATATACTTTAAGATTGTGCAGAATTTATGTTCAAACGATATTTGTACGAATTATTAAGATTTTCGCAAGACAGCAGGTTTTCCAGAAAATAGACTGAATTCGCGAGTACCTTGCGAGTTCGGTTTCGTGGGGCTATTCACCTCTGAATCGCGTATAATTTATATGTACGCGACGCCCCGGATGTCTAGTTTCTCTGTAGCATTGAATGTTTTTTTAAGTTGTTGAATTCGATTTTATACAGATTTTATAAGACAGCAAGGTTTTCTGAAAAGTATAGAAAATTCAGCAAGCAGTTTTATCCTTGAAATTACCTCTGTTTGATAATCGATTTCATTTCACTTTAAGTTATTTAAATAAGAATCAAATCTGAAAGTTTTAAAGTGATAAGCCTTAATTTGCTCGAAATGTTATTTGATAAATTTTTTTTTATTTGAGTTCTTTACCGCTGCGACTCTAATGCAATTTAGCAAACAACCCTCTTGGATGCATACAAGAGTGGGTGTTACTCTAATTGGTGTCAGAGCAGTTTCGGTTCTTGGTATCTGTTTTTGGGTGAATTATTTGTTGCTTGCTTAATGACTGTGATTGACTGTAAATATTTGTGGCTTGCTGTGTGATAAATTATTTAATTTGTTAGAGATATATTAGCTTAAATAGTTAGAATATTAGAATTATTCTGTGATAAGGGACAGATGCATTGTTAACCTACCCGATTTGAACTCGAGTACCTACTTGGGATTGCTGTCATAAATAACTTGCAGTGAGTTTGATCAGCTCATTTCGTGATATTGTGAGTGCAGAATCATGGCAGGTAACCACGGTTCTACTCGGGGAAGGCCAAGCAATGCAGAAGAGGACCTTATCACTACTGTCGGTGGACTGGCCACTTTTGTCCAAAACATGAGTCAGGAGTGGCGAGAATATCGGCAACAGAACCCGAACCAGCCACCGCTGAACGTCAATGCTGAGGAACTTGCCCGACGAAGGTTGAAAGACTTCCGCAATTTTCAGCCACCTACCTTTGAGGGTGGGGACAATCCGGAGGCTGCAGCAAGATGGCTGCAGATGATCGAGCATATATTTGAACGTATGGGATGTCCAGAGGCGCAGAAAACTGATTATGCTTCATATCAGCTGATAGGAGAAGCTCTAACTTGGTGGACCGGTGCGAGGGCTCTGCTGCTAGCTCAAAATGTTGATCTGACTTGGGCCGTGTTCAGAAGGGTTTTCCTGGACAAGTATTTTCCGAAAGCTATGAGGAGAATGAAGCATACTGAGTTGCTGTCACTAAGGCGGGACAACATGACTGTCAATGAGTACATTGCCCAATTTGCGCAGTTGATGGAATATGCCAACTTTGATCGAAACATCTATGACGAGGAATGGCAAGTGGAGAAATTTGAAAGTGGATTGCACCCGGAGATCCGGAAGCTCATGCTGACTACAACTAATCGCACTATGCCTGAAGTAATTAATCAGAGTCGACAGGTGGAAGGAATCATCAACGAAGCAAAGAATCTGAATAAGCAGCCAGTGCAATCTCAGGGAGGAAGCAAAGTGGGTCAATTTTTCAGAAAGATTACCGGAATGGGTAGAGGAAAGGGTCCACAGTTACAAGCTCGGACTGGAAACTTCAAAAGAAATAATGCTCCTGGTTAACCATCTGCTGGACGACAGAGTTCTTACGCTTGTCCTACTTGCGGGAAAAATCACACTGGAATTTGCCGACGTGGAAACAACTTGTGCTATGGGTGTGGTCAGTCAGGACACTTCCTTTCTGATTGTCCACAGAATCCGAACCGTAATCA
>JAVKPL010011620.1:0-2500 GCA_032173675.1 Gastrolobium villosum | reverse complement strand
ATGGGTGCTCTCCCCCGAGTGAAGGCATAAGCCGTAGACAGTCACTAGTTTGATCGCTATGCCATTCTCGGCAACGATGTGGTGATAGCTGATCGACGAGTTGCTTCGGTCTACCTTGTTGAATCATCTACATTGATTGAGGACTCGATGTCAGAATGCATTCTTCGATACCCTGTTGTAGAAGTTTTCATCTAGTTCCTGTAGCTAGTCGTAGATGCATATTATAGCTGCTATCGGATCAGAGGTTCGGGGGATTTTTAACTATATTTATAAATATATATTCATTTCATTCCTGTTGGATCTCTTGCTTTCAAGTTCTCTTAGTTTCTATGTAACTCAATCAGGACGTAGATGTAGATACGGATAGGGCCGGGTAACCAATCCCGGTGGCTGGATGACTCCTTCACCCTTAGATCGCAAGACTCAGGCCAACGAGGCGGAACCTCGGTGGCGTGATAGGCTGGTTCTCACCAGGGTCAGTCCTCTCACAAAATTTGAGTTTCTAACCTCACTCTGCTTGGTAAGGCAGAGCCCTATGTTAGTCACATAGGCACCCCCCAATGGGTTTCTTAGTGAAACTCATCAAGGTGAGGTTTGGTGGGCTAGCTTATAGCTATTCTATCACTCAGGGATCCAGAATGGAGCAACTGGGGGTGAAGCGGAAGCCACCCGGGTGGGGCTGGTAAGATATGATATCAAGCGGCCTCATGCAGGTAACCAAACCTGCGTAGGAAGCTTATCTATTTAGATAAATGGCTTCCATATGGAATACCTTTTTTTTATAGGATATCTATAGTTAGACTCATAAAATGGTGGAAGATCTTCGGCTACTAAAGTCAATGTGTAATAAGTTTCTTTTTGTAGTCACTGATGGTCTAACCTAACCAAGGAGCTCTGTATCGGAGCATACCTCTTTGCCAAGCAGGTAGTTTATATGAATCGCCGGTCAGGCGCTCTGTTTACTGCTTTATATCTGACGCAGTGCGCAGTAACACTTCAACAGGCGTACGGTGGGATTACCCCGTATGATATTCATACTAAACTATCTGTACCCGTATCACTCACTAGATCAGGTTACCCTAGGATCATACCATCCTTTCATAGACAACAAATCTATAAAAGGGATGACAAAGCTGATATGCTAGTTAAACTCTACTTATCGTTCTTTAGTTTATCTAGAGCGATTAAGTTAGCAAAACGGATTTTTCCGTCTTTGTTTGCTAGCATAACTGATCCTATGTCTGACGTTCAAAAATTGGAAGAAGTCAGAGATTGGCTACGAGATACGTAAACTAGCCAATCGGTACCTATCTCAAGCCCTCTCACGCCCCCTTTACCAGGGAAGAATATCGTGGGAACCGACTTGGAAGGCTCTGCCAACGGATCGTAAGCGACCTGGTCAGTCTCGCCGTGAAAGAGGCATATTTGCCAATTTTACATCATAGTGACTCTGGTTCGCTATGCTCCGTTTATCGATGTCTGTTAACCCTGCATTAGCATTAGGAATGACGCAGAAGCTTACATCGAAAGGATCAGCAGCCTTATTTATGGTCATCCATTACCAGATATCCTCGTGATGAATGGAATGATTGGCTATCCAATATATCAGCCAATAGTTCTGTTACAATTCCATAAAGTCTTCTGATGGAGTTTGACAGTACTGGTGACTTATTTGGCTATCCTGGCAGGTTATCGCATTCAGTTGAGTCTGGTGCGGGCGTCCCCTCCGAGGGTCTATCTGCTACTTAGTCAACAGGCTCTGGTCCCGGATCAACAAGGTCATCTACTGGAACTGCGCCTAGATATGCGTACAAAGGAATGCTGGCACTTGAAAGGAATTGGACTATATGATGGTGGGACAGGCTTTCCCCTATCCACGCCGGTCCATCCACACTTCTACTGGGTGGGATATTAGGCTATATCGGAACAGGGAAAGATACTGGACGGAGTTGTGCTTTTCCCACCTTGGCCAGGAAGAGATGTGAGACGAGGTTCTTCAACCATTACTTTTCTTCAACTTTGAATTCCGTTCTGTCAGGGTCAAGATCAGGTGGTAGCTTATTTGCTGTTGCTGGTGCTACTGGAGGATCTGGGTCTCGCTTACGAACATAAGAATCTTTCGATCCCAAACATCAAAATATAGATCACTAGCATCCGGCTCTTCCTAACGATCACGAAAGACAGAACCCCGATCACTAGCACTAGGATCCCTACTTTCACTAAATTCTGGATCTTACTCCCGATAACGACATAATCTCTATTACGAGCATCCGTAACTGCATAGCATCAGAATCTGCAGCATAGGCTAGGCACCATAGAACATGCCACAGTGCATGCCATAGCGATGATGACCACCATTGTAGTTATAGGCATCTTAGTGTTAGCCACCTTTTTCCAAAGAATTTCCAAGTCTTCCTACTCGTTGACCAATTCTGCTTCAGCTCCCGTTCCTTCACGAGCATCTACACCCGCTCTGGTTCTTCCTGTTGTTTGCTTCCTG
>JAVKPL010011619.1:0-52000 GCA_032173675.1 Gastrolobium villosum | reverse complement strand
TAAATGCAAAAGAAGTTTTGTGAAGTTTTTCGACGGAAAAAGAATTGCGTCGAAAACGGATTAATAAAATAAATGCAAAAGAAATTGATTTTTTGGAGTTTTTTGATGGAAAATGGATTTCGTAGAAGATTTTTGATGGAAAATGGATTCCAGAAAATGAATTCCGTCGAAAACGGATGAATAAAATAAATGCAAAAGAAATTGATTTTGTGAAGTTTTTCGACGGAAAATGGATTCTGTCGAAGATTTTTGACGAAATATGAATTCCGTAAAAAATGGATGAATAAAATAAATGCAAAAGAAATTGATTTTATGAAGTTTTTCGATGAAAAATGGATTCCGTCGAACATTTTTGACGAAAAATGTATTCCTTCAAAAACGGATGAATAAAATAAATGCAAAAGAAATTGATTTTGTGAAATTTTTCGATGGAAAACAAATTGCGTCGAAAACGGATGAATAAAATAAATGCAAAAGAAATTGATTTTGTGAAGATTTTTGACGGAAAATGAATTCCATCGAAAATGGATGAATAAAATAAATGCAAAAGAAATTGATTTTGTGAAGCTTTTCGACGGAAAATGGATTTCGTCGAAGAATTTTGACTGAAAATGTATTCCGTCCAAAACGGTTGAATAAAATAAATGCAAAAGAAATTGATTTTATGAAGTTTTTCGACGAAAAATGGATTCCTTTGAAAACGGATGAATAAAATAAATGTAAAAGAAATTGATTTTGTGAAGATTTTTGACGGAAAATGGATTCCGTCGAAGATTTTTGACGAAAAATGAATTCCATCGAAAATGGATGAATAAAATAAATGCAAAAGAAATTGATTTTGTGAAGTTTTTCGACGGAAAATGGATTCCGTCGAAGATTTTTGACGGAAAATGTATTCCGTCGAAAACGGATGAATAAAATAAATGCAAAAGAAATTGATTTTATGAAGTTTTTCGACGAAAAATGGATTCCTTCGAAAACGGATGAATAAAATAAATGTAAAAGAAATTGATTTTGTGAAGATTTTTGACGGAAAATGGATTCCGTCGAAGATTTTTGACGAAAAATGAATTCCATCGAAAATGGATGAACAAAATAAATGCAAAAGAAATTGATTTTGTGAAGTTTTTCGACGGAAAATGGATTCCGTCGAAGATTTTTGACGGAAAATGTATTCCGTCGAAAACGGATGAATAAAATAAATGCAAAAGAAGTTTTGTGAAGTTTTTCGACGGAAAAAGAATTGCGTCGAAAACGGATTAATAAAATAAATGCAAAAGAAATTGATTTTTTGGAGTTTTTTGATGGAAAATGGATTTCATAGAAGATTTTTGATGGAAAATTGATTCCGTCGAAGGTTTTTGATGGAAAATGAATTCCGTCGATAACGGATGAATAAAATAAATGCAAAAGAAATTGATTTTGTGAAGTTTTTCGACGGAAAATGGATTCTGTCGAAGATTTTTGACGAAAAATGAATTCCGTAAAAAATGGATGAATAAAATAAATGCAAAAGAAATTGATTTTATGAAGTTTTTCGACGGAAAATGGATTCCGTCGAAGATTTTTGACGCAAAATGTATTCCGTCAAAAACGGAAGAATAAAATAAATGCAAAAGAAATTGATTTTGTGAAGTTTTTCGACGGAAAATGGATTCCGTCGAAGTTTTTTGACGAAAAATGTATTCCGTCGAAAACGGATGAATAAAATAAATGCAAAAGAAATTGATTTTGTGAAGTTTTTCGGACGGAAAGAAGAATTTCCATCGAAAACGGATGAATAAAATAAATGCAAAAGAAATTGATTTTGTGAAGTTTTTCGACGGAAAATGGATTCCGTCGAAGATTTTTGACGGAAAATGTATTCCGTCGAAAACGGATGAATAAAATAAATGCAAAAGAAATTGATTTTATGAAGTTTTTCGACGAAAAATGGATTCCTTCGAAAACGGATGAATAAAATAAATGTAAAAGAAATTGATTTTGTGAAGATTTTTTACGGAAAATGAATTCCATCGAAAACGGATTAATAAAATAAATGCAAAAGAAATTGATTTTGTGAAGTTTTTCGACGGAAAATGGATTCCGTCGAAGATTTTTGACGGATAATGAATTCCGTCGAAAATGGATGAATAAAATAAATGCAAAAGAAATTGATTTTATGAAGTTTTTCGATGAAAAATGGATTCTGTCGAACATTTTTGACGAAAAATGTATTCCTTCAAAAACGGATGAATAAAATAAATGCAAAAGAAATTGATTTTGTGAAGTTTTTCGACGGAAAAAAAATTGCGTCGAAAACGGATGAATAAAATAAATGCAAAAGAAATTGATTTTGTGAAGATTTTTGACGGAAAATGAATTCCATCGAAAATGGATGAATAAAATAAATGCAAAAGAAATTGATTTTGTGAAGTTTTCGACGCAGAGGTTACTTACTTATTACACAACTTAATCAGTAATTCATTACTACGTCCACTTATATGGTTCCACAAATTTTAGTTTACTTATTCTAGTTATTCAAGTTATTCCCTAGATTCAATTCCTAACTTGTTTTCAAACATAGACACCTAACAGAACTTTTTCCCTAGTTGATTCTCTGTTTGACGGTTTGATACCACCATGTTACCGAAGAATGTGTTGGCCAGACCCATTCTCAGAACAACTGGAGCATCACCTCATCACACACTGGGAATCGTCAATTTCCATACTTTATTATTTATTCTTTATTCAGGTATTAATTAATTACAGTCTATTACCCATCAGACTTCTCTCTTGAGGAGGTTTTCGTGTCTCATAAATACTAATTCTACCTTCGTCATGCCAAGCAACGAGCGGATCCTACTCACTGCATGACATACACGACAGTAGTATGCATCCAAGAGGGTTGTTTGCTAAAATCGTATTAGAGTTACAGCGGTATGGGACCCATTCTTTTCTTAAAAGGCTATATAAAATATTATTTAATTTGAAACAATAAAAATCCAGAATTGATTCTTATAAAATCCGTTAACAAAATGAAATCATTATTAATCATAGGAAATTTCAATTATAAAACACTTTACTGAATTTTCTATACTTTTCCGAAAACCTTGCTGTCTTATAAAATCCATATAAAATCGAATTCAGATGCGATAAAAAATATTCCAAGCTTCTGAAAAACTAGACATCCGGGGCGTCGCATACATATAAATTATACGCGATTCGGAGGTGAATAGCCCCACGGAACAGAACGCTCAAGATGCTTGCGCATTCTGTCCGTTTTCAGGAAAACCAGTTGTAAAGCAAAGCTTATTAAAATTCGCACAGGTTTCGGATAAAAATAAAACCTGCACAGTTTGAAAGTAAATTCTCGGGGCTTCGCGTGCATATAAAATAATAGAAAATCGGAGTTCGTTTGCCCTTTGAAACATGACCCGTAAGGTATCTGTAAAACTGTTAAAATTCGATACTTAAAGAAACGTTTCAAAACCCTTTTCTCAAAACATTTCCAAAACAGTCACTGCTCATAAAAGAATCAAAACAAAATAGAAGATGATAAAGTCTACAGTCATCCAGTATTACCAAAATATTAAGCATTACAGTCATCCAATCAATTAAACAGTATCAGTGAAAGTCCATGTATCGGCAAGCAACAGCAAAACATCACTCCATCAATTGCTTTTACGTCCTCCTGCCATTTTGGAAAAATAGCAGCCCCGAAGGGGGTGAGAATAATCCCAGTAGTGTGGCAACAAAACCAATAATATAACAGTATTAACTAGGCACAAAATCATAAACAGTCACTTCAACATATCCTTGTTCTTTTTCCTTTTTCCTTTTCATCATATTCATATATATATATATATATATATATATATATATAGCGCATATAACGCCTTTCCTTTTCATCATATTCATATACTGCGTATATAACGCCCTTTCCTTTGCGCTTTTAGCACCGTCGTGCGCGCACTTCACAGTGGAATCAAATATACCCTTGGCACCTGAGCTCCATGTGGATTCCAACTGTGGGCCTATGCGGACTGATGCCAAGTGTCCCATACCCCGGTACCTTGGGGATGCCTATATGATGCTTGCTCAAACACATGGTCCTGTACATAACTATTCTAAAACAAGGCCTATATGATCATGATATATGCATGTCATGCTATGCTTTCACACACAAAGCGTAAAAATGCGGTATGATGTAAGGTGCATGCTTATATACCTTTCATATAGCCATCACGGCACATATACTTTTCATATGCGTTATGCTGCCACACAACGTCTTTACCTCATAATTATAAAGCCATCACGGCACGTTTTTGGCAGTTTCCTTTCATCATAATGGAACATAATATTTTTACGGAATATGGAGCATCATGCCACAATTTTATACCAGTAGTCAATAGTCACATTAGGTAATATCGCCTGACACTTACCTCAAGTCTTTAACATTCTTTTCAACCAAGCATTCCAAATATCATCAAACAGTCCGATTTTAAAGGACCTTGGGCACCTAAACAAACATATGCACCAAATCAGATTTTATTACATATATTTCCTATGCCTTACTATGCTTTTCCCTCTTCCTAGATTCTTGACTTATAATCGGTTTCTTATCCAATAATTAGGTGCCATTCCTCTATTATTTTTCATGTTGTTATTTACAAGGTCACGGTGCATGCTAGAGACATAAGATATGCTATTCTCACAAGTTATAAATCTGCACAAGGTGTGAGCAAAGCTACATACAGAACCGAAAAATGAGAACAAAATACAATCTCCATTCAAGTGCATAAAGGAACCGAACACAGTGTAAGTAAAAGGGGTTTGTACTTCCAAGATTTATTCTCATTCTACACTTCTATTTGATTTATTATACTTTAATATCAATAGCTTTCTTCCTTATACTTTATTCCACAACACATATCACGTGACTCCTTCCCACTGCCATATGCGCATACAGTATCTAAAAGTTTCACATCATTTTATTTCATTTTATTTCTCTTCACAACACAGTGCCTAAGTTACTTAGGTGTGCTCAATTAGTTTTCTACACACTCCTCAATACGGGTAGCAGTCTAGAAATATCACTGACTCACAAGGCAAACCAATACTGCCAAGGAAGGCTATGTTCCACTCTCCTACATCAGATTTCACTGCTGTGTTTGTGTGAATAAAGCAAGATTTCAAGATGGTGCAGAGGCAAGGAAAGCTTGAATAATCAAACATGCATCATCCTAGCATATAAGTGGTGACCGACTCAGAGAGGGAAAAGAACACACAAATAAAAGTTTCTAGACCAAGGGCAGCGTCCAACAACAAAGACAAGAAGAGACAACTATATGAATCCGCATGAATCTCTTTTTTTTAGATGCAAGAAGTGACCGAACCAAAAAGAAGAAAAAGAGAAACTAACACTTACTCACCTCCAAGACTGAATCATGCGGCTGGCAGCTCAGTTACCACTGCCACCTCCAACTACAATATACAAGAACTCAGATTCAAGTCTCCTAGATGTGCCATCGGCTAGAGTTGAGGTGGAGGGGGGCAAAGGTCAGCTTGTGCTCAAGTTGTGATGACCGCACCACACAGGACCGAATGATTACATGCATAGGAGGTAGATATCCAATGAGACAGAATCAAGGACGTGCAAAAGAAGAGGAGTTACGATCAAAACTGGTTTATTATGCAGAGACATGGGAAAAGAAGAACAACACCTCACCTCCTTCAATGGTCCACAAGGTCAGGTTCGGCTGCATGCCATGAGGAGATGTCCCAAAGAAGACTGGATCACAAGCATGCAGTGAAGGGAACTCAATCATACCAAGTCTTAGGGAGGGAAGAGCAAGAGTGCAGCAGCGAAATAACTCACCTTCTCCTACTAGACGGTGGCTGTAGGTACAAGAAAGTGGGAGCTGAAACGTTGAGCAAAGGTTACAATCTGTTTGCAGGGAATAAGGAGCTCTCAACACCGAAATGTTTAAAGGAATAAAGAAAAGGAAAGGATTCATCACCTATTCCTCCTTGTGGTTCAGCCGAGAGTGCCATAGGAAGAGGATGGAAGACGTTGCTATGACTCCTCACTGCAGCTCCGTGACTTGGGCAGAATTAGCAAGGAGAGGGACTAGCAACCATAGCTACTGGTGTTCAGCCTAACTCAAGGGTGAAGAGGAAGTGAAGGAAAGAACTTCCAACCTTGGGTTCCTACTCTAAATGATGTAAGGTTGGTGGATGGTACAAGGCTACACAAGGAAAGGATGAAGGATGGACTCATGTAGTTTCCCCTGGGCTGCTGTCACACAACGCACCATGCAGGGAAAGGGATGAAAACTTGAATGGTTGTACACTTGCAAGGTAAGTCACGGTTTGAGGGCTTTGGGAGGAGAAGGGACATGCAACTTTTCTAGTTGTTGCTTGCGAGATTTCAAGACCTGAGGGGGGGTATAAATAGGGGCTGAGTTTGATCAATAAATGGAAATAATAAGTATTGCATGGTGATTCAATGATCACAACGCATGTGCAGGGAAAAAGGGTGATATAATGATCTTAGTCAAAGTGGCAGCAAGCTTGGACTATGTTTCCCCTAAGACCATGCGCACAAGAGAAGGATAAGGATGGCTTAAGATGAATACTTGTCATGTCTTGGCCAATGAGGATCATCTATGCAGATTTCATTATGCAGCCACGCAAGATAGGTTGCTGCTCCAAGTGACCAAGAAGAGATGGTGTGAGGGAAGTTTGCTTTAAGGGTAGAAAGGGTGCGCCTAGGATGAATAAAGAAGGGATCCCAAGTGCAGATCTGTAGGTGCAGTATGAATAGACAAGAGAGTAAGATAGCTATAGTCCTAAGTAAGGTTAGAGTGGTGAGGCTTCCCAAAGAGCAAAGTGACAGCCTGCACAAAGTTGTCCTCACTCCATCGGTTGAGTGAAGAGCCAAAGGAGGGGCTGTCATGCAGTCCTCAAAGGCCACAAAAGTCAGCATTGGACTCTCCCTAAGCGCACATGTGACAAGCTAAAGGGGGTAAGGCTTGCCATGTGATGAAAGCTACTACTCCTCAAAAGCAAAAGTCAGAAATCTGCACCTCTTCTGCGCATAGGAGACCGTGAAGGAGGATGCCAACACAAGAGATGACAAGGCTGATGACTTTGGCTACTAATACAAGTAATGGCAAGTTTCTTCCTTGAACTTAGCGCACCTAGGGAGGTAGAAAGGGACAGGTAGAGGGCAGTCATGCAGTGTCATGAGGCTAGGAGCATTCATGCAAGGAGAGGGGGATAGGGTGGCGTACAATGCAGCAAAAAGGAAGGCTGTGTACAGGCTGAAATGTGCAGCCTAAGAGGGTTAAGTTAAACAAAAACAAATCAGAATTTGTACCTACTGCTGCGCACAAGGAAAAAGGTGAGAAGGTGGTGTGATTTGAGGTTGTCTTAAGGCACAAGCCATCAGCTTGTTCACTGCCCAAGGCTGCGCAAGAAACAAAGAAATAAAGGGGTGACTTATATGCTTGCCAACCGAAACTCCCTGCCAAAAGGTGCAGATTTGTGGGGTTTCTAAAATAAGCCTATGGTGAGCAAGGGGTTGGATAAGGCCCTCCAATGCTCTAGGGCCGTGGGTTATTCTCAAGGTGTGGCCATAACTTACTAAAATCCAATGGTCCTAAATACTCATGCACCAACCCACTAAATAGGTTCCCCAAGTCTTTTAAACACTATCTTATGTCATATATGATACAATCAAACATGTCTATACTCTTTAATTAAATTTCTACATGCCTAAAGTAAATGTTTCCTTTAGTCGAAATTCTATTTATTCTCTAAGTTAGACCCATCCAATTCTATGGAAAACTATGTATTTCGAAGACAAGACAACCACTTCATACACTTTCGAATTCCTAGCATGCTTTACCCCTAAATGCAAGTTATGAAATTTCCTTATCATGCGGGATGTTACACTTTTTGGGGCTTAAAATGCTGTAATCTGTCATTTTGCTGCATAGTAATCGATTACCCAAGGCATGGTTTTCGTTTAACATGTGAGGTAATCGATTACCCCACGTTGGTAATCGATTACCAGAACAGAGGATTGAGAAAATTGGCTACTGCCTCATTTTTGACAGGTGGTAATCGATTACCACCCACAGGTAATCGATTACCACAGTGTAAATTTCGAAAATTCAGTTTTTTCTAGACTAAAAGAAAGGGGCTTAACTTGAGGGGTAGAACTCCAAATGGTACGTGGTTTGAAACCACACGTAGACAACGTAAAGAACTATAACTTGGTATAATGAGAGAGTAAGATGGTGAGTTTAAACGAATTGAATAAAAGAAAGAATTATGATGTTAGAAAGTGTATGATTCCGCAAATGGCATTTACAATTATAGTGTGGTTTTAATTGATTACGGAAAATGTATTGATGCAAAAGAAAAGGAATATGTTAAAAGAAAAATTTGCCCGTAATTTAATTAACCTAATCACTGTGATTGTAATTGCGCTTAATATCATAATCAATGTTAACAATACCGGTGTACAACGGGCTGTTACATTTTATGGTATCAGAGCAGTTTTGTTTAGGGAACTCTGATTGTTGTGTATGATGTATCTTGTGTGCCATAGCTATCTGTGAACTATTTATGATTAATGTATATGTGATTCCTCAGTGTGGGTCTGATCAACTCATTCCTTTGTGTTACATGTACAGATATCATGAGTAGGGCACGAGGTCGCCGTGGGGCACGTGGTGCAGGTCCTTTGCCACCGGATCCGGTCACTGCAGTACTGAATGCTCTGCAGGCGGAAACGGCTGCAAATAGAAATATGACTGAGAACCTGATGAAAGCTAATCAGGATATGATGCAGGCCTTTATGGCTGAGATGAGGGCGGATAGAGGTCGTCCTAGGAGGGATAATACACCTCCACACACGGCTACGGTGACTCCTACACCGACACCATCTGTTACTCCTCAATAGGGGGAGAGTGGGGCTAGTCACCACACTGGTGAGGCTAGTCATCATACTACTACTGACCCTAGCTATGTTCCTGAGCCGTCATCTGTTGCCCAATCTACTGGGGCTGCTGGGCAGGTGCTTGATAATGCTGACGATGAGCGTAGGCTCATATCTTTTAGGAAACATAAACCACCCGCATTTCTGGGGTCAAGGGACCCAAAGGAGGTTACTGCTTGGTTGAGGGGTATGGATAAGATTTTTCAAGTTATGAGATGCCAAGATCCGCAGAAGTTGTTGTATTCTGTTTATATGCTGGAGGGTGATGCCCAAGAGTGGTGGGACAATGTGTCTCGCCCGTTTGTTATTCAGGGTGAGGTCCTTACTTGGACTATGTTTGAAGGATTATTTCATGAAGAATATTTTCCCCGCGATGTTCGGGAGGCAAAGCAAGGTGAATTTGATAATTTGGTACAGGGAGTTATGACCGTGGATGCCTATGTGGCAAAATTTAATGAGCTAGTGAAATTTGCTAATTATGGAGGTACTCTACCTACTCCGGAATTCTTGTCAGCTAAATTTCAAAGAGGGCTGAGTGAGAAGATTGCTAAGAGGATGTCTAATACTGCGGTGAGAAACTTTGCTGATTTGGTGACCCAATGTAAGAGGGTCGAGACTGTTTATGGAAGGTATCCGAAATCTGAGTCGACAAAAGAGCAAGATGTGAAGAGGACACCTGGTCCTTCTGGTAATACTAACAGAGGAGGTTTCAATAATAATAATAGAGGTAGGGGGTTGCATGTGAGGCAGCCTCCTGGTCAGTTCAAGAGGGGTGGAAACACTGGTGGTGGTGGTGCTTCGAACCGATATTTTACCCCACAATGTGGGAAGTGTGGGAAATACCACAGAGGTGTATGTGGTGCTGGTACGTCGAACTGTTTTAGATGTGGTCAGAGTGGCCACTTTGCTAGAAATTGTCCATCTTCTTCGGGGCAGGCTGCGAATCTGCAGGCCTTGCCGCCAGCTACTACTACTGCTGCTCCTATTGCTGTTGTTCCTACTGTGGGACGAGTTTATACTACTAATGCGCAACGTACTGAAAAGGCTCCGAATTTGGTTAAAGGTATAATTTTTCTATCTAATGTTGATTTATCTGTGTTGTTTGATTCGGGAGCTACACATTCTTTTGTGGCGGACTATGTGGCTAAGGCGCTGGACTTAAAGGTAACACGGATGGTTCCTCCGATGCATATTACTACCGCTACAGGAGAGGTTAGTGAATCGTCTTGGATTTGTGAATATGTGAAGTTCACCTATTTAGGCAGGGGTTACACCATTGATTTAATTATCTTACCCCTGGCCTCTGTCAATTTGATTTTGGGGATGGATTGGTTGTCTCGGAACTGCGCAATGATTGATTGCTGCGGAAAGAGGTTGTTGCTATCTCACGAGAGGCCGTCTGTTTGTCCGTCTTTATATTTGTCTGTCAGTCAAACTGTGAAAGCCTTGAAGGCTGGAGATTTGGGTTATGTTCTTTTGGGCGGATTGGTGGGTGACAAAAAGGAGAAGATTTCTGCTATTCCAGTTGTTAATGAGTTTGAGGATGTATTTCTGGATGAGATACCGGAATTCCCGCCTGAGAGAGAGATTGAATTCTCGATTGACTTATTGCCTGGTGTGGGGCCGATCTCCTTGGCTCCGTACCGGATGTCGCCACTTGAGTTGGCCGAGTTGAAGAAACACATTGAAGAACTATCTGCGAAGAATTTTATTAGGCCGAGTGTGTCTCCGTGGGGAGCACCGGTGATATTTGTAAAGAAAAAGGATGGTAGCATGAGATTGTGCACTGACTACCGACAGCTAAATAAAGTGACTATTAAGAACCGGTACCCATTACCGCGTATTGATGACTTATTAGATCAGTTGAGGGGTGCCTGTGTATTTTCAAAGATTGATCTCCGGTCCGGATATCACCAGATTCGGATTAAACCGGAGGATGTACCTAAAACAGCTTTCCGATCCAGATATGGACATTTTGAGTATCAAGTTATTCCTTTTGGGCTTACTAATGCCCCGGCGGTGTTCATGGACTATATGAACCGCATTTTCAAACCATTTTTGGACCAGTTTGTAATTGTTTTTATTGATGACATTTTGATCTACTCTAAGAGTAAGGAGGAGCACGTCGACCATTTGAGGACTGTGTTGCAGGTATTAAAAGATAAGAAGCTATATGCTAAACCGTCTAAGTGTGAATTCTGGTTGTCTGAGGTGCAATTTTTGGGTCATGTTATTTCTGCAAGCGGTGTTGCAGTGGATCCAAGCAAGATTGAAGCGGTGAGTGACTGGGAACGACCTAAGACTGTGACTGAAATTAGAAGTTTTCTGGGGCTTGCTGGCTATTATCGCCGATTTATACAGGGATTTTCTGCAATGGTTCTACCGTTGACTCGATTGACACGAAAGGATACTCCTTTTGTGTGGACCCAGGAATGTGAGGACTGTTTTCTGCTACTGAAAGAGAAATTGACCACTGCTCCGGTGTTGACTTTACCTGATCCGGAGGGTGAGTTTGTGCTATATTGTGATGCTTCTAAGAAAGGTTTAGGGAGCGTGTTGATGCAGGAAGGAAAAGTGATTGCATATGCGTCTAGGCAGTTGAGGCCGCATGAAGAAAATTATCCGACGCATGACTTAGAATTGGCTGCTATTGTGTTTGCCTTGAAAATTTGGAGGCATTTTCTGTATGGGATGAAATTCGCTGTGTTCAGCGACCATAAAAGCTTGAAATATTTATTTGATCAGAAGGAGCTGAATATGAGGCAGCGTAGATGGGTTGAATTTTTGAAAGATTATGATTTTGAGTTGAAATACCACCCGGGAAAGGCTAATGTTGTGGCCGATGCATTGAGTGGGAAGTCTGTTAACTTATCTCATATGATGATGTGGGACAATGAAGTGATTGAGCAATTCCGTGATATGAAAATAACGGATTTCTTTGCAGGAAGAATGTGTGATATGGAGTTGGCACGAATTGAGAATGAGCTGCACGAGAAGATCAAAGAAACTCAGATTCGCAATGAAAGTATAAAGTATTTGAAAGGCCAGAGTGGCATATCTGTTAATGAACATGGACTATTATTATATCAGGGCAGGATTGTTGTGCCCAAGGAACTTGCAGAGGAAGTTATGACTGAGGCCCATAAGGGTCAATATGCTATCCACCCAGGTGCCACAAAGATGTACCAAGATTTGAAAGTGAAGTTCTGGTGGCCGGGGATGAAAAGGGATGTTGCCGAGTACGTGTCTAAGTGCTTGATTTGTCAAAAGGTGAAAATAGAGCATCAGAAACCTGCTGGATTACTTCAGCCGCTGGATATACCTGAATGGAAATGGGAGAGTATTTCAATGGATTTTGTGGTGGGATTGCCGCGAACTCAAGCTGGTTATGATTCAATTTGGGTTATTGTGGACCGACTCACGAAGTCTGCACATTTTCTACCAGTACGAGTGGACTACACCACAGAGAAGTTGGCTACACTTTATGTAAAGGAGATTGTCAGACTCCATGGGATACCGATTAGCATTGTTAGTGATCGGGACCCGAAGTTTACTTCGCGATTTTGGGGAGCCTTGCAGCAGGCTTTTGGCACTCAGCTTAGACTGAGCACTGCTTATCACCCGCAGACTGATGGTCAGACTGAGAGGACCATACAGACACTTGAGGATATGCTGAGAGCTTGCACACTGGAATAGGGTAATGCCTGGGATAGGTACTTACCACTGGTGGAATTTTCTTATAATAACAGTTTTCATTCCAGTCTGGGTATGGCACCATACGAGGTTTTGTATGGCAGGAGGTGTCGTACGCCCACTTGTTGGACTGAGGTAGGCGATAAAGAAATATTTGGTCCGGATTTTGTGCAGGAAACGACAGTGCAAATTGAAATGATCAGAGAGAAATTGAAACAGGCACAGAATCGGCAGAAGAGCTATTATGACAATAAGCATAGACCGCTGGAATTTGAGGAAGGTGACCATGTATTTGTACGTTTGTCGCCGGTCACAGGTGTTGGCCGTGCGTTGGGTGTGAGGAAGCTGAGTCCACGGTTCATTGGGCCGTATCAGATTATGAAAAGAGTAGGAGTGGTGGCCTATCAGCTTGCCTTACCCCCGCAGTTGTCTAATTTACATGATGTGTTTCATGTGTCGCAGTTGCGACGTTATGTTCCGGATGAATCACATTTGGTGATACCGGATAATATTGAAATCAGGGAGAACTTGAAGACTCCCATTGGTCCTATTGCAGTTTTGGATCGCAGTGAAAAGCGATTGAGAAGTAAAGTGATTCCCATGCTGAAGATTCAGTGGGAAGGCCGCACACCTGAGGAGGCTACTTGGGAGCGGGAGGACGAGATTCTCCGGCTGTATCCTGAGTTAGCGAGCAGGTATGATTTAATTTTGCGGACAAAATTTCAAAAAGGTGGGGTGAATATAACACCTCAAACGTTTAAATGTGTATTTTAATATTATATTGTGAAAGGAAAATTGGTGGATTAGTGAAAATCCATGGATTTTGGCCAAAATGGGCAAAAAGGGCAAAATGGTAATTTGCCAACCGTGTGATATGAGGCAAAAAAACTGAGTTAGAGATCTCAAATGACAATAGTAATACTGGAAATGGAATCAGGGCGGAAAATTGAGTGAATAGGCAAATTTGGGAAAAATTGATGAATAGTGATTTTTAGTGTTAAAATACTGTGGTGTGAGTGTACCGATAGGTGTGAAAATTTTATCAAGATTTTGGAGAAGTAAAAATATGTCGTGGACTGGAAAAAAAATTTAGATTAAGGATTTGTGATCGAAAATTTTATCGGAGTTAAAGTTAGATCGCGTGTGGGACCCGTGTGACCGAAGTCACTTGGCCCCACCTCCTTTTTCTTTCCTTCTTTCCTTCCTTTCTTCTCCACTTCTCGCGCACACACAGTGAGGAAAGACCAAAACCACCATTTCTTCACATTTTCTTCATTTCATCATTTCTCCACCGAATCGCTTGATTTTGGTGTTGAAATCTATCGTAAACAACCTTCCAAAGCCATTGGTAACACTTAGAAGCCTTGAATCCACCTCCTTGGCCGCGTTTTTGGCAAACTCAGATTCGACCCATTAGAGTTTTTGGAGATTTCTTGGAGTTTTGGTCTTCAAATGGTTTAGTGAAGCCTTGGTGGTGATCATACAACACATTGTAAGTATATTTGTAGTCTTTTGATGGTTGATTTCATAGATCTATGAATTTGTGTTCAAAGCTTTGATTTTAGATGTGTGATGATAGAGAGCCCAAATGGAAAAATGCTATTAGATGAAAAGGCCTTAGAATCATGTTTGTAAGCTAGAAATGCTATGTTAATCTTTGGTGAAAAATATAGGTTTTTAACTTAGAGGAATTTGAGGAATTTTCATGAAAAATGAGTTTTGGCGTAATTGGGATTTGATGATTGTTGTAGGGTGCCTCACACGGTTGGAATTGTGAAAAGTTAAAGTGGAGCATACGTTTGGAACGGATTGCTCGTATTGAGGTAAACTCTTGGAACTTGGGTTTAATCCCTAGTGAGCTCCACCACACCTAGAGGAAGGTAGTGGTCGGATTATGTGGTTATGACATGATGTGATTGTGTGCTTGTATGCATATTGCTTGTATTGTGTGAAAATTGTGTGGTCACTGGCCAGTTGACGAGTGGAGTTTGGACATCCGCTGGATTCATCCTTGTGAGAATGCCAGTCGGGTATTGCCGTGGAGTCGACTCTGGGAGCGGCGCCAGGATGATCCAAACGTGGGACGTCCGCCGGATAGGGCTCATGAGGAGTTCCGGTTGGGTATTGCCATAGAGTCTTCTCAACCATGGGAGAGGCGCCAGGACTGTCTCAGGAGTTATATGATGGAGTCCTTGAACATGAATCCATGAGTGGATGTTCTTGGGTGTCTCCAGGTGGATGGTGATATTGTTTTACTTGCATATCATATTATGTCATTTTGATACATTTTAGTGAGCCATGGAGTGGAGAGAGCCTCTAGCTCCATTGGTTTACTGAGATATATCCGTATATCTCACCCCGTGTTTGGGGGACCACATTTCAGGTCACTATGAGCCGGGAGGAGCTTCGGGCAAGAAGCCCGTATAGTGGACATTGGATTGGCATGCGGTGCATTGGGATTGCATGGCTTTTTGGAGGAGTTTATGGAGTGCACATAGCATACCATTAGTATTTTGAGACTTAGGTCATGAACATATTGCATGATGTTATTTCCATGCTTTTGTTAGTGTTCATGGTCATATGCTAAGTCTTGTTTATGTTTCATTATTCATGGCATGGATAACTGTATATTTTGAGTGAGCATGGGACTTGTCCATTGCCACATTCATAGCCTTGAAGTCTTGATGTGTAATGTAGTAAAAATGGTCCATATTTGTATGTAAATGGCCATTAATTGAGAACCTTGTAAATAATGTTTAAACTTAAGGAAAATGCATGATGGAAGGGCCTAGAGCCTACCTTAGGACATGATTATGTGTTATGTGGAGTACCAAGGGGTTAGGGATGGATTACACACCCTTTTTGGGGCTTAAAATGCTGTAATCTGTCATTTTGCTGCATAGTAATCGATTACCCAAGGCATGGTAATCGATTACCATGCAACAGGGGACGAAAAATTGGCTACTGTCTGCACTGGTAATCGATTACTGGCCTTTGGTAATCGATTACCATGTGAGGTAATCGATTACCCAAAGTTGGTAATCGATTACCAGAACAGAGGATTGAGAAAATTGGCTACTGCCTCATTTTTGACAGGTGGTAATCGATTACCACCCACTGGTAATCGATTACCACAGTGTAAATTTCGAAAATTCAGTTTTTTCTAGACTAAAAGAAAGGGGCTTAACTTGAGGGGTAGAACTCCAAATGGTACGTGGTTTGAAACCACACGTAGACAACGTAAAGGACTATAACTTGGTATAATGAGAGAGTAAGATGGTGAGTTTAAACGAATTGAATAAAAGAAAGAATTATGATGTTAGAAAGTGTATGATTCCGCAAATGGCATTTACAATTATAGTGTGGTTTTAATTGATTACGGAAAATGTATTGATGCAAAAGAAAAGGAATATGTTAAAAGAAAAATTTGCCCGTAATTTAATTAACCTAATCACTGTGATTGTAATTGCGCTTAATATCATAATCAATGTTAACAATACCGGTGTACAACGGGCTGTTACACGTTCGCACTTGACTCTATTTCAATTTATCTTTTACTTAGGGCTAACACTTTACTGTTTTTACCTGAAATCTTGATCATCACTAGCCTTCCTAGAAGGACACTTACTCATTATGTCAACTTTAACTCACGTGATCATCCCTTTTTGGTCATAAGACGAGGGTTCCAACTAACTTACTACTTCACTTAGAGACAAAATTTATTTCATCAAACTTACTTTACACCCATAATAGTGCTTCACTATCACACTTCGAAGTTCTTGCACACTAAGCCACAACTCTTATATCCAAACCTGACATACTATTGTCCATTTACAAATATATGACCTCGCATCTTGCGTTAACCATATGGAAAAACTCTCCCAATACAGTGGGTAACAACATTCACAGGTTTAACCCCTCAAGCTCTTTCTGTCCTAAGGGCCCCAGATGCCATGACCCACCGATCAGAGAATCCACCCATATGATCCATGCCGTAAAAATGACTTACTACTAGCTGTTCCTATTCTAAGGCATCCCCAAAATGTTTCTTCTTTGTCCATTTACATAAATTATCTCTACCATACTAATCGTTACACCAATGTGGAACACTTCCTCGTTTCTCACTACTCATATCAAATACTACTAGTCTCTGGGAACTTAACCCGCACAGAGATAACTATACGCTCCTGACACATAGGCCCCACTGAGATCTTCCTACTATCAAATCATATTACATGCACCCAGTGCACAGAGAAATTTATACTCATAATATATCTGTATATGACGGCAAAACTGGTACTTCGTACACTCCCGATCACACATGAACCCAGTCCATTTGGTGTCTGTATCACCTCTGTATATAACATCAAAACTGTTCTGTATTACCACATGGGCTGCCCCCATACTCTTAGTAGTAGTGGTATAATATACACCTGTTATATATAAGTTAATTCATCTTGCTCTCTCGTGTCATTCTTCTCACTGGTAGTTTACTTTCGTTTCGGTGACCCCTCTGACCTGGTTTATAGCATAGTCGCGGTTGTAATAATCCACATTCTCTTCGTAATTTCGTACACGTTTTCTAACTCGTAATAGTTCCTTCTGTCTTGTTACCGTTCATTCCGTAGTCCATTATCTCTTCCTTGCTTATTCTTCTCACAGATTGTTTACTCTTTCACTTTGACTGTTCACTTGCCATGGTTCATAACATAATTTCTATTCCATAATCCCTAAATTTTCTCAAAGTTCTGTACACATCTCACATCTCTTAGTATAAGTCTCATATTTCCCATCACACAGGGATCTTCTAATCATTTCCGTCGAATCACAGAGGACTACTTCACCTCAATCCTTGCACTGAAATTTACATTAACCCTTTGCACTCAAAACTACTCGTCCGTTCTTGCACTGACAATTATACCTCAGCTCACTAACAAATCTTATCATTTTCATCTTGTCATTACACATTAACTCCTTTGCTGACCACATAATTCCACACTCTCTACACACTTTACACATCAGTTCTTTCATTAACCTCTTACTTTCGCACTTTATTGTCACTTGGTTCGTATACTAATCACTTGATTTCAAATTAAGTTTTACATTCATTCATTTACTAATCATACCATCTCACCTTATTGTTATACAATAATAACCCACAAAATCATGCCATCGTTCTAATCCACTGCCTGCTACGGCTCACATAACATACGCTCTATACTGTAGAGCAACTCATCAATTTTCCTGATCACTTCCACTCTTGGTGGTTGTAGAATATCTCTTTACCTTGAGAATTCCTTCACTCCGTCTGTCACTCCATATCAAATACCAATATTTTCATAAGCGCACTACTATTAGTAGTACATATACATATACCACAAGATCGTAATTTCTTTACAATTCTCATTACTTTCGTACAAATGACTGTACATCTCAACCATCCCGTTCCTTTATCACTGATACGTCTGCAAATTTGAGTCGACATCCACTAACTGCAATAGTGCCTTCATGATACATATATCTTGTGCCATCCATGGTGATTCCTTCACTTTTCCTCATACATATTACACATAATAATATATTCATCATTAGTTTACCTCACTTGTGTTTAGTCAACACTATCTCTTTATGGAATTCACTCCCATATTCCAATATCTCTCACATTACCAATCTACCAGCATCATACTTTCACGTGGTCAAATCTCGTAGGATTACTCATCGAAAATTCTATTTGCTTCTCTGCTTGAACCATCCCAATTCATTCAAGTGCACCGCACTTGTCCTGGTCTCATAACTGCTAATCAAACATGACGTGTTTAACTCACGCATACGAATATTTGTTCCCTTTTCTCAATAATTCTTCAGGTTCAAAACCTCTCGCCTTGATGAAGTCTATTCACCAAGACCACTTGTACATAACTGTCTTACTATACTATACATATACTTGGAATTTCCCAATCTCATAAGTTCATCTCTGTTATATGTTCATTTTTCATAGTACTGCAAAGTTCTTCTATGCTCATATTGTACATATCATAAATTGTACACCACTGTTACTTATAATACACTTTTCTCCTGACTTTCATCGAAGTCAGATATAATATTTAAATCTGTTTTCCTTATGCCTTCTAATATTCATACTTGACTTACTGCCGTCCTTTGTCCATGGAGCAGTTAACACTACAGCCACAACATTAGGCTAAAGACTCACACTCAGTGCTTCAAGGTTACTACGTGTAACATCCCGCATAATTAGTAGAATACATAAGTACTATATGTTATAGAGGTATGTGTAGATTTCGGATTTATAATTTATGTGTGATGGTTTGCGAATTGGTTGACCTTAATCCTTGGATAAGACTAAGGTAATTAATTAAATTAAATCATAGGAGGATACATATGTAGACATGTGAATTTAATCATATGAGTAATGTGAGTGTGTGTTCTAGGACCTTAGTGTTCATTGGACTTTGGAAGTGGGCTAGTGTGTGTGGACTTGTCACTTATGAACTTGTGTGGTTGGATTCTTTGTGTGGTCAATGGCCCAAAGAGGACTCTTGGATCAATCTTGTTCAGCCCAAATTAAATCCACACCTAATTCCCTAAGCCTTGTCCAACAAGGATGTCTTGTGTACCAAGGAACCTTCACATGGCAACCCTTCTACCACCCTTTCTTGCGCACAAGAGAGTGTGATTAAGGACTTTGAAATCTGCCATTTTCCCTTGTTAAACCGCCACCTCACCTTGCTTATGCATAACTTGATTTCAATTTCATTGCATGGAAGACACATGTACCGTTTAGCATGATTTTAGGCTGCATTCTTCTCCTCTTTGGCGCACATGGAGGTGTCTTGGAGCAGATTTTTCTATGACACAAAACTGCCTAACTTGTTGACTTGGAGAACCACCTTACACCTCCCATCATGAGGCTGCCATGTGCAGATTTTTGCAAGCTTTTTGCAGCCCATCATGAGCCAAACCTGCCCTTGTTTCCACATGCATCATAAGTAGGATCTTGGGGCTGCATCTTCATCATTTTATGCGCACAAGACAGCCCCAAAATCAGATTTCTTGGCTGCCACAAAGCTGTCTTGCTTGTGGACTTAGTGAACCTCCCTCACACCTCACCTTGTGCGCATGGTGTGGCTGTTTGTGCAAGAAATTCTGACTTGTTAGCACTAACTCAGATCTGAACCTATCTCTTCCACCCCTTTTGCATGTGCCTAGAGTGTGCAAGAAGCAAGCTCCTTGCTTGTTCAAACCTTGTGTGCAGTCCCACTTCTTCAAGCAATCAGATTTTTACCATGATGACCATCATTGCAACCTCCTCCCTTCTTCCCTTATTTATGCGCACAAGAGGGGGCTGTCCCCATTCACTTGTGCAGCCAACTCCTTTCCCCTCTCCCACACACTCTAGCTGAACATTGCAAGAACCTTAGGAGAAAGAAAGACCAAGCCAACTCCCTCCTTCCCTCACCTTAAAACCGTGGCCTAGACACAAGTGGAGTGTGAGTTCTCCTCTTGGAAGCTGTCCTAAGGTGTCCTCCTCACCATTTATGCGCATAGATCATCATAGGAAGTGGGGACTTGTTGTGAAGTAGTGTAACATCCCGCATAATTAGTAAAATACATAAGTACTATATGTTATTGATGTATGTATAGATTTCGGATTTATGGTTTATGTTTGATGGCTTGCGAATTGTTTGATCTTTATCCTTGGATAAGACTAAGGTAATTAATTAAATTAAATCATAGGAAGATAAATATGTAGGCATGTGAATTTAATCATATGAGTAATGTGAGTGTGGGTTAGAAGGCCTTAGTGTTTATTGGACTTTGGAAGTGGGCTAGTGGGTGTGTGGACTTGTCACCTTTGGACTTGTGTGTTTGGATCCTTTTGTGTGTGTGGCCAATGGCCCAAGGATGGCTTTTGGATCAAGCTAGTTCAGCCCAAGGTTGTGTCCACCCTCACCTTCCCTAAGCCTTGTCCAACTAGGGTGTCTTGTGTACCAAGGAACCTTCACATGGCAACCCTTCTACCACCCTTTCATGCGCACAAGAGAGTGTGATTAAGGACTTTGAAATCTGCCATTTTCCCTTGTTAAACCGCCACCTCACCTTGCTTATGCATAACTTGATTTCAATTTCATTGCATGGAAGACACATGTACCATTTAGCATGATATTAGGCTGCATCTTCCTTCATTTTGGCGCACATGGGGGGAGTCTTGGATCAGATTTTTGTGTCACAAAACTGCCTAACTTGTTGACTTGGAGAACCACCTTACACCTCCCATCATGAGGCTGCCATGTGCAGATTTTTGCAAGCTTTTTGCAGCCCATCATGAGCCAAACCTGCCCTTACTTCCACATGCAATCAAAGAAGATTTTTGGGGCTGCAACCTCTCATCATTTGCGCACCTAGACTGCATCAATGCAGATTTTTGGGCTGCCACATGGTTGTCTTGCATGTTGACTTAGTAAACCTCTTACATGTGCTTAGGATGCACCTCTTCCACTCCACCCTATGCGCAAGTCATGGCTGTTTGTGCAGAAATTTTTCTGACTTTGGACAGCCTCCAAATCTGAACATATCCCCCTCACCTCCTTGCATGTGAATAGAGTAATTTAGAAGCAAACCCTTTGCTTGTTCAGCCCTTGTATGCAGCCCCATCCCCTCAAGTAATCAGAATTTTTCATGATGGTTAATCATAGCAACTCTCCCTCACCTTCCCTTTAAATTTACGCATAAGGAAGGGGCTGGCCTCTTGTACAAGTGCAGCCAACTTCTCCTCCTCCTCCTCACTCTCTAGCCGAACCAACAAGCTTCCTTGGAGCAAGAAGACTTTGCCAAGCCAACTCCCTCCTTCCCTCACCATCAAACCGTGGCCTAGACACAAGTGGAGTGTGAGTTTCTCCTCTTGGAAGCTGTCCTAAGGTGTCCTCCTCACCATTTATGCGCATAGATCACCATAGGAGGTGTGGACTTGTTGTGAAGTATAGCTAGAAGGGTGTGGTGAAGTGTGTGCTACAAGAGGTAGGCCTTGAACTTAGAACTCTTTCATTGTGTAACCATGTATGTGTGCTTGAATGTCTCCTTGATTATGTGTGGTTTTGGATTCAAGTATGAGCATGATAAAAGTAGAATGGTGGAGCTATTTCATGATGATTTGTATGCATAAAAATCTCATGGTTATGTTTAAGCTCATGCCACTGTTTTCTAGTATGGATATGCCACTGTTTTGAAGAGAAATGTGCCACTGTTTCCCTTTGAATGTGCCACTGTTTTGAAGATGAAATGCCCACTGTTTCGGTTCCTCAAAATCACCATTATATGCCACTGTTTCTGCACATTATAAGCCACTGTTTCTGCACATATATGCCACTGTTTCTGCACATTATATGCCACTGTTTCTGCACATATATGCCACTGTTTCTGCACATTATATGCCACTGTTTCTGCACATATATGCCACTGTATTAGCCCAATATATGCCACTGTTTTTATGCATAAAATGCCACTGTTTTAGTCATCATATGCCACTGTTTTTATGCATAAAATGCCACTGTTTTAGTCATCATATGCCACTATTTTTATGCATAAAATGCCACTGTTTTAGTCATCATATGCCACTGTTTTTATGCATAAAATGCCACTGTTTTAGCCATCAAATGCCACTGTTTCTATGCATAAAATGCCACTGTTTTTATCCATAATATGCCACTATTTCAATGTCCAAAAACCAAGATTTATGCCACTGTTTTGAAGTCCAAAGTGCCACCGTTTCTGTTTTAAAACGTTCACTGTTTCTGCTGTATGTTTACTGTTTTTCTGCTGTAAAACGTCACTGTTTCTGTCCACTGTTTTTAAGGAAAATACCACTGTTTTCTGTTCACTGTTTTAAAAGAACAACTCACTGTTTCTGCTCACTGTTTTAAGCACAAACGTCACTATTTTCTACTGTAAAACACTGCTGTATGCTCACTGTTTTGCTGCTGTAAACACTGCTGTATGCTCACTGTTTTCCACTATAAAACACTGCTGTATGCTCACTGTTTTTGCTGCTGTAAGACACTGCTGTATGCTCTCTGTTTCTGCTGTAAATAGCCACTGTAAATGATTAGTTGTAATTGATTTAGGTGCGCTTAAGAAGTGAGATACTTCGCTGCTGTTGGTAATATTTAAGGCACGCAAAGGTAAGTGTCAGGCGATATTGCCTAATGTGACTTTTGACTACTGGTATAAAATTGTGACATGATGCTCCATATGCCGTAAAAATATTATGTTCCATTATGATGAAAGGAAACTGCCAAAAATGTGCCGTGATGGCTTTATGATTATGAGGTAAAGACGTTATGTGGCAGCATAACGCATATGAAAGGTATATAAGCATGCACCTTACATCATACCGCATTTTTGTACGTTTTGTGTGTGAAAGCATAGCATGGCATGCATGTACCAAGAACATATAGGTTTTGCTTTTTAGAATAGCTATGTACAGGAACATGTGTTTTGAGCAAGCATCATATAGGCATCCCCAAGGTACCGGGGTATGGGACACTTGGCATCAGTCCGCATAGGCCCACAGATGGAATCCACATGGAGCTCAGGTGCCAAGGGATATTTGATTCCACTGTGAAGTGCGCGCACGACGGTGCTAAAAGCGCAAAGGAAAGGCGTTATATACGCAATATATGAATATGATAAAAAGGAAAGGAAAAAGGAACAAGGATATGTTGAAGTGACTGTTTATGATTTTGTGCCTAGTTAATACTGTTATATTACTGGTTTTGTTGCCACACTACTGGGATTATTCTCACCCCTTCGGGGCTGCTATTTTTCCAAAATGGCAGGAGGACGCAAGAGCATTTGAAGGAGTGATATTTTGCTGTTGATTGCTGATGCGTGGATTATCACTGTTGCTATTTGTTTAATTGGATGACTGTAATGATTAATGTTTTGGTACTCTTGGATGACTGTAGTCTTTATCATCTTTATGTTAGCTTGAACTTTTATGAACAGCGGCTATTTTGGAAAACCTTTGTGAAAAGAATTTAAGTGCTGAAATTTTTATACGGATTTGTATACTGCTATGAGATTCTTTGTTAGCTCATGTGACGTTAACGACTCTAATTCCGCTTAGCGAACGACTCTCTTGGATGCATACAAGGGAGGGCGTTACACTAATTGGTATCAGAGCCTGGTTGGTCCATGGATTTGCTTGTGTTGGATTGAATTGATTGTTGATTGTGTTTATCTGCTGATTGACTGTCTTAATGTGCTATAGTTTAAGTATGTATTAGCTAGTGTAGTTAGATTGTTAGGACCGTTCTGTGATAAGACACGGATGCATAGTTAACTTGTCCGAAATGAACCCGAGTACCTACTTGGGACTGCTGCCATGAATAGCTTGCGGTGAGCCTGATCAACTCATTTCCTGATATTGTGAGTGCAGAATCATGGCAGGTGGTCGCGGTTCAACTCGGGGAAGGTCTGGCGATGCGGAAGAGGATCTTATCACTACCATTGGGGGACTGGCAACGTTTATCCAGAATATGAGCCAAGAATGGCGCGACCATAGGCAACAGAATCAGAACCAACCCCCACTGCATGAAAATGCAGAAGAAACTGCCCGTCGGAGGTTGAAAGACTTCCGCAACTTCCAACCACCTACCTTTGAGGGTGAAGACAACCCCGAGGCTGCAGCGAAGTGGCTGCAGATGATCGAGCATATTTTCGAACGTATGGCATGCCCGGAAGCGCAGAAGACTGATTACGCGTCGTACCAGCTGATGGGAGAAGCTTTAACATGGTGGACTGGTGCGAGGGCTCTGCTGAGAGCTCAGGACGTGGAACTGACGTGGGCCGTATTCAGACAAGTATTTCTGGATAAGTATTTTCCTAAGGCAATGAGAAGAATGAAGCACACTGAACTGCTGTCGCTCAGGCAGGGTAACATGACGGTTAATGAGTACATTGCAAAATTTGGGCAGCTGATCGAGTACGCCAACTTTGACCGCAACATTTATGATGAAGAATGGCAGGTGGAGAAGTTCGAAAGCGGATTACATCCGGAGATCCGTAAACTCATTTTGACCACGGCTAATCGTACACTTCCGGAACTCATCAACCAGAGTCGTCAGGCAGAAGGAATCATTAATGAGGCCAAGAACTTGAACAAGCCGCCAACACAATTCCACGGAGGAAACCGAGCCGGCAGATTCTCCAGGATGGCACCTGGTAGGGGTCGAGGCAGAGGTACGCCGTTGCAGGCGCGGCCTGGAAACTTTAAGAGAAGCTTTACGGTGGGTCAATCGTCGACTGGACGTCAGGGCGCGACTGTTTGTGCTACGTGTGGAAAGAATCACTTTGGAGTTTGTCGCAAGAACAACAATGCATGTTTCAGATGTGGCCAGCAAGGACATTTTGCTTACAAGTGCCCCCAGAACGCTGACCAACAGCCTACGCAAGCTCGGGTGTTCACATTGGATGCAAATGAGGCGCAGAAGTTTCCCAACCTGATCAAAGGTAATGTCACTCTAAATGGTCACCCAATTTCTGTTATCTTTGATTCTGGAGCGTCTGGCTCTTTTATGGCAAAGCATACTGCCTTGAGAATAGGCATCACCCCAACCCCGCTACCTTATGAGTTACACATCAGCACACCTACTGGTGGATCGTGCACAGCTTCGGAGATCTGCAAAGGTGTTATCTTGCAGTATGAAGGGAACACGTATACAGTTAACTTGGTGGTCCTGCCGGTATTCAACTTCGATGTGATTATCGGTATGGACTGGTTGACGGAAAACGGGATAACGTTGGACTGTCGAGCGGGGAAAGTCGTTGTTCCTGCGAAAGATGGTAATTTTCAACCTTTCTCTCTCATTTCCTTATTGCAAGTTAGAAAAGAGCTCCGCAAGGGAGCAGCAGGATATCTTTTGTCGATCGAGGCTGAGACCTCGGTTGACAATCAAATTCAGAATGTACCGGTAGTTAGAGAATTCGAGGAGGTATTCCCGGATGAAATACCTCGATTGCCTCCTCATAGGGAAATACAATTTTCTATCGAACTTGTTCCTGGAGTTGGACCAATCTCCATTGCCCCGTATCGTATGGCGCCGTTGGAACTGCGCGAGTTGAAGAAGCAAATAGAAGAGCTTTTGGCCAAGGAATTTATCAGACCGAGTACTTCCCCATGGGGTGCTCCAGCCATCTTGATTAAGAAGAAGGATGGAAGTTTACGTCTGTGTGTAGATTATCGCCAGCTGAACAAAGTAACGGTGAAGAATAAGTATCTGCTACCGAGGATCGACGATTTGATGGACCAGCTGAGAGGAGCCAGAGTCTTTTCCAAGATAGATTTACGATCGGGATATCATCAGATCCGGGTCAAACCAGAGGATATTCCGAAAACAGCCTTTAGGACTCGTTATGGGCACTACGAATATCAGGTGATCCCATTCGGACTTACGAATGCTCCAGCGGTATTCATGGACTACATGAACCGCATCTTCCGCCCCTTTCTTGATCAGTTTGTTATTGTGTTTATCGACGATATCCTGATTTACTCAGCTAATGAAGAGCTGCACGTGGAACATCTGAGGATTGTCTTGCAAATCTTGAAGGAGAAGCAGTTGTACGCGAAATGGTCGAAGTGCGAGTTTTGGCTTAAAGAGGTCCAGTTTCTGGGCCATGTCATTTCATCAGAAGGTATCGCGGTGGACCCCAGCAAAGTTGAAGCTGTCATGAATTGGGAACGACCCAAGACGGTCACTGAAGTAAGAAGTTTCTTAGGTCTGGCTGGATATTATCGAAGGTTTATCCAGAACTTCTCTCAGATAGTGCAACCCCTCACCCGTCTCACTCGAAAGGACAAGCCTTTTGAGTGGACTGAAGCTTGTGAAGAATGTTTCTTGGAACTGAAGAGCAGATTAACGAGTGCTCCCGTACTCACGATTCCGGATCCTACTCGAAAGTTCGAAGTATACTGCGATGCGTCGCTGAAAGGACTTGGATGCGTGTTGATGCAGGATCGTATGGCGGTAGCTTATGCATCTCGACAACTTAAGCCTCACGAAGAAAATTATCCTACGCACGATTTGGAGTTAGCAGCTATAGTGTTCGCACTTAAAATCTGGAGGCACCACTTGTATGGTTCGCAGTTTGACGTGTTCAGCGATCATAAGAGTTTGAAGTACTTGTTCGATCAGAAGGAGCTGAATATGCGGCAACGACGGTGGATGGAATTTCTGAAGGACTACGATTTCGAACTTAAATACCACCCAGGAAAGGCAAATGTGGTAGCTGACGCCCTGAGTAGGAAGACACTGCACACTGCAACTCTGATGATGGAAGAGCTGAAATTGTTTGAGGCCTTTCGAGACTTGAACTTATCGGTAGACGAGAGAGGGAATAGCATAAGATTGGGAAATATAAAGGTGGAGAATGAATTGATCAGTAGAATTAAGGAGGCTCAGAAAGATGAAGAGTTAGTCCGTGATTTGGTTGGCAACCAAGATGTTGTAAAGGATGAGAATGATGTTTGGAGATTTCATGGACGGCTGGTTGTGCCGAATGAAGTGTTGAAGCAAGAAGTTTTACAGGAGGCTCACAAGGGTAAGTACGCAGTTCATCCTGGATCCACGAAGATGTACCATGATTTGAAGACCTCGTTTTGGTGGCCGGGTATGAAGCGTGATATTGCGGAGTATGTATCTCGGTGCTTAACTTGTCAGAAGGTGAAGTACGAACATCAGAAACCGTCGGGACTCCTTCAACCTTTGGAGATTCCCGAATGGAAGTGGGACAGTATTGCAATGGATTTTGTAGTTGGACTTCCTCGGACGCGAGAAGGGTATGATTCTATCTGGGTGATTGTTGATCGTTTAACGAAGTCAGCTCATTTCTTGCGTGTTAGAACCACATATGATACAGAGAGGCTTGCTAGAATTTATCTGCGGGAGATTGTGAAGCTGCATGGAGTTCCTTCGAGTATTGTCAGTGATCGTGATCCCAAGTTTACATCCAAGTTTTGGGAATCCTTTCAAAGAGCATTAGGGACCCAATTGAGGTTGAGTACTGCTTATCATCCGCAGACCGATGGTCAAACGGAACGCACCATTCAAGCATTAGAGGACATGTTGCGAGCATGTGTTTTGGAGTTAGGAGGCAGCTGGGATAGTTATCTTTCGTTGATTGAGTTTGCTTACAACAACAGTTACCATTCCAGTATTCAAATGGCACCGTACGAAGCTTTGTATGGGAGAAAATGCAGATCCCCTTTATGTTGGACTGAAGTAGGTGAGCGAAGCATGTTAGGACCTGATCTAATTCAAGAGACATCCGAACAAGTAAAGAAGATTCGAGAAAATATGCAGCGGGCTCAGGCCAGACAGAAGAGTTATTACGACAAGCGTCATAAGCCTCTATCTTTCGAAGTCGGAGACCATGTATTTTTGAGAATCACTCCTACATCGGGACTCGGAAGGAGAATGGGAGTAAAGAAGTTAAGTCCACGGTACTTAGGACCGTATCTGATTATGGACCGGATTGGAGAGTCTGCATACCGGTTGGCTTTACCACCCAATCTGTCAGGAATTCACAATGTATTTCATGTGTCGCAGCTACGGAGGTATCTCTCTGATCCATCTCACGTGTTACAGCCAGAAGAAGTGGAACTAAAGGAAAATTTGACTTATCAAGTGCAACCGTTCCAAATTCTTGAAAGATCCGTCAAGCGACTCCGTTCTAAAGAGATTCCTTTGGTGAAAGTATTATGGAACAACAGATCGGAAGCTGAAGCCACTTGGGAGCGCGAGGACGACGTTCAGAAACGCTATCCAGAACTGTTTAGCTCCTAAGTAAGCTTATTTTGCGGACAAAATTCCTATTTGGTGGGGAGAGTGTAACATCCCGCATAATTAGTAAAATACATAAGTACTATATGTTATTGATGTATGTATAGATTTCGGATTTATGGTTTATGTTTGATGGCTTGCGAATTGTTTGATCTTTATCCTTGGATAAGACTAAGGTAATTAATTAAATTAAATCATAGGAAGATAAATATGTAGGCATGTGAATTTAATCATATGAGTAATGTGAGTGTGGGTTAGAAGGCCTTAGTGTTTATTGGACTTTGGAAGTGGGCTAGTGGGTGTGTGGACTTGTCACCTTTGGACTTGTGTGTTTGGATCCTTTTGTGTGTGTGGCCAATGGCCCAAGGATGGCTTTTGGATCAAGCTAGTTCAGCCCAAGGTTGTGTCCACCCTCACCTTCCCTAAGCCTTGTCCAACTAGGGTGTCTTGTGTACCAAGGAACCTTCACATGGAAACCCTTCTACCACCCTTTCATGCGCACAAGAGAGTGTGATTAAGGACTTTGAAATCTGCCATTTTCCCTTGTTAAACCGCCACCTCACCTTGCTTATGCATAACTTGATTTCAATTTCATTGCATGGAAGACACATGTACCATTTAGCATGATATTAGGCTGCATCTTCCTTCATTTTGGCGCACATGGGGGGAGTCTTGGATCAGATTTTTGTGTCACAAAACTGCCTAACTTGTTGACTTGGAGAACCACCTTACACCTCCCATCATGAGGCTGCCATGTGCAGATTTTTGCAAGCTTTTTGCAGCCCATCATGAGCCAAACCTGCCCTTACTTCCACATGCAATCAAAGAAGATTTTTGGGGCTGCAACCTCTCATCATTTGCGCACCTAGACTGCATCAATGCAGATTTTTGGGCTGCCACATGGTTGTCTTGCATGTTGACTTAGTAAACCTCTTACATGTGCTTAGGATGCACCTCTTCCACTCCACCCTATGCGCAAGTCATGGCTGTTTGTGCAGAAATTTTTCTGACTTTGGACAGCCTCCAAATCTGAACATATCCCCCTCACCTCCTTGCATGTGAATAGAGTAATTTAGAAGCAAACCCTTTGCTTGTTCAGCCCTTGTATGCAGCCCCATCCCCTCAAGTAATCAGAATTTTTCATGATGGTTAATCATAGCAACTCTCCCTCACCTTCCCTTTAAATTTGCGCATAAGGAAGGGGCTGGCCTCTTGTACAAGTGCAGCCAACTTCTCCTCCTCCTCCTCACTCTCTAGCCGAACCAACAAGCTTCCTTGGAGCAAGAAGACTTTGCCAAGCCAACTCCCTCCTTCCCTCACCATCAAACCGTGGCCTAGACACAAGTGGAGTGTGAGTTTCTCCTCTTGGAAGCTGTCCTAAGGTGTCCTCCTCACCATTTATGCGCATAGATCACCATAGGAGGTGTGGACTTGTTGTGAAGTATAGCTAGAAGGGTGTGGTGAAGTGTGTGCTACAAGAGGTAGGCCTTGAACTTAGAACTCTTTCATTGTGTAACCATGTATGTGTGCTTGAATGTCTCGTTGATTATGTGTGGTTTTGGATTCAAGTATGAGCATGATAAAAGTAGAATGGTGGAGCTATTTCATGATGATTTGTATGCATAAAAATCTCATGGTTATGTTTAAGCTCATGCCACTGTTTTCTAGTATGGATATGCCACTGTTTTGAAGAGAAATGTGCCACTGTTTCCCTTTGAATGTGCCACTGTTTTGAAGATGAAATGCCCACTGTTTCGGTTCCTCAAAATCACCATTATATGCCACTGTTTCTGCACATTATATGCCACTATTTCTGCACATATATGCCACTGTTTCTGCACATTATATGCCACTGTTTCTGCACATATATGCCACTGTTTCTGCACATATATGCCACATATATGCCACTGTATTAGCCCAATATATGCCACTGTTTTTATGCATAAAATGCCACTGTTTTAGTCATCATATGCCACTATTTTTATGCATAAAATGCCACTGTTTTAGTCATCATATGCCACTGTTTTTATGCATAAAATGCCACTGTTTTAGTCATCATATGCCACTGTTTTTATGCATAAAATGCCACTGTTTTAGCCATCAAATGCCACTGTTTCTATGCATAAAATGCCACTGTTTTTATCCATAATATGCCACTGTTTCAATGTCCAAAAACCAAGATTTCTGCCACTGTTTTGAAGTCCAAAGTGCCACCGTTTCTGTTTTAAAACGTTCACTGTTTCTGCTGTATGTTTACTGTTTTTCTGCTGTAAAACGTCACTGTTTCTGTCCACTGTTTTTAAGGAAAATACCACTGTTTTCTGTTCACTGTTTTAAAAGAACAACTCACTGTTTCTGCTCACTGTTTTAAGCACAAACGTCACTGTTTTCTACTGTAAAACACTGCTGTATGCTCACTGTTTTGCTGCTGTAAACACTGCTGTATGCTCACTGTTTTCCACTGTAAAACACTGCTGTATGCTCACTGTTTTTGCTGCTGTAAGACACTGCTGTATGCTCTCTGTTTCTGCTGTAAATAGCCACTGTAAATGATTAGTTGTAATTGATTTAGGTGCGCTTAAGAAGTGAGATACTTCGCTGCTGTTTGGTAATATTTAAGGCACGCAAAGGTAAGTGTCAGGCGATATTGCCTAATGTGACTATTGACTACTGGTATAAAATTGTGACATGATGCTCCATATGCCGTAAAAATATTATGTTCCATTATGATGAAAGGAAACTGCCAAAAATGTGTCGTGATGGCTTTATGATTATGAGGTAAAGACGTTATGTGGCAGCATAACGCATATGAAAGGTATATAAGCATGCACCTTACATCATACCGCATTTTTGTACGTTTTGTGTGTGAAAGCATAGCATGGCATGCATGTACCAAGAACATATAGGTTTTGCTTTTTAGAATAGCTATGTACAGGAACATGTGTTTTGAGCAAGCATCATATAGGCATCCCCAAGGTACCGGGGTATGGGACACTTGGCATCAGTCCGCATAGGCCCACAGATGGAATCCACATGGAGCTCAGGTGCCAAGGGATATTTGATTCCACTGTGAAGTGCGCGCACGACGGTGCTAAAAGCGCAAAGGAAAGGCGTTATATACGCAATATATGAATATGATAAAAAGGAAAGGAAAAAGGAACAAGGATATGTTGAAGTGACTGTTTATGATTTTGTGCCTAGTTAATACTGTTATATTACTGGTTTTGTTGCCACACTACTGGGATTATTCTCACCCCTTCGGGGCTGCTATTTTTCCAAAATGGCAGGAGGACGCAAGAGCATTTGAAGGAGTGATATTTTGCTGTTGATTGCTGATGCGTGGATTATCACTGTTGCTGTTTGTTTAATTGGATGACTGTAATGATTAATGTTTTGGTACTCTTGGATGACTGTAGTCTTTATCATCTTTATGTTAGCTTGAACTTTTATGAACAGCGGCTATTTTGGAAAACCTTTGTGAAAAGAATTTAAGTGCTGAAATTTTTACAGTGCACCTTACGGGTGGTGTTTTTATGAGCAAACAAACTCGGATTTACTATTATTTTGTATGCACGCGAAGCCCCAAACGTGCTCTTTCTAAATCACTTGAAATATTTTCTATCGTCCAAACAGAAGTTATAAGAACTATTGATATGCCTTACGGATTTGTATACTGCTTTGTTAGCTCATGTGACGTTAACGACTCTAATCCCGCTTAGCAAACGACTCTCTTGGATGCATACAAGGGAGGGCGTTACACTAATTGGTATCAGAGCAGTTTGGTCCATGGATTTGCTTGTGTTTGATTGAATTGATTGTTGATTGTGTTTATCTGCTGATTGACTGTCTAAATGTGCTATAGTTTAAGTATATGTTAGCTAGGATAGTTAGATTGTTTAGACTGTTCTGTGATAAGACACGGATGCATAGCTAACTTGTCCGAATTGAACTCGAGTACCTACTTGGGACTGCTGCCATGAATAACTTGCGGTGAGCCTGATCAACTCATTTCCTGATATTGTGAGTGCAGAATCATGGCAGGTGGTCGCGGTTCAACTCGGGGAAGGACTAGCGATGCGGAAGAGGATCTTATCACTACCATTGGGGGACTGGCAACGTTTATCCAGAATATGAGCCAAGAATGACGCGACCATAGGCAACAGAATCAGAACCAACCCCCACTTCATGAAAATGCAGAAGAAATTGCCCGTCGGAGGTTGAAAGACTTCCGCAACTTCCAACCACCTACATTTGAGGGTGAAGACAACCCCGAGGCTGCAGCGAAGTGGCTGCAGATGATCGAGCACATCTTCGAACGTATGGCATGCCCGGAAGCGCAGAAGACTGATTACGCGTCGTACCAGCTGATGGGAGAAGCTTTAACATGGTGGACTGGTGCGAGGGCTCTGCTGAGAGCTCAGGACGTGGAACTAACATGGGCCGTATTCAGACAAGTATTTTTGGATAAGTATTTTCCTAAGGCAATGAGAAGAATGAAGCACACTGAACTGCTGTCGCTCAGGCAGGGTAACATGACGGTTAATGAGTACATTGCAAAATTTGGGCAGCTGATCGAGTACGCCAACTTTGACCGGAACATTTATGATGAAGAATGGCAGGTGGAGAAGTTCGAAAGCGGATTACATCCGGAAATCCGCAAGCTCATCTTGACGACGGCTAATCGTACACTTCCGGAACTCATCAACCAGAGTCGTCAGGCAGAAGGAATCATTATGGAGGCCAAGAACTTGAACAAGCCACCAACACAATTCCACGGAGGAAACCGTGCAGGCAGATTCTTCAGGACGGCACCTGGTAGGGGTCGAGGCAGAGGTACGCAGTTGCAGGCGCGGCCTGGAAATTTTAAGAGAAACTTTACGGTGGGTCAATCGTCGACTGGACGACAGGGCGCGACTGTTTGTGCTACATGTGGAAAGAACCACTTTGGAGTTTGTCGCAAGAACAACAATGCATGTTTCAGATGCGGCCAGCAAGGACATTTTGCTTACAAATGCCCCCAGAACGCTGATCAACAGCCTACGCAAGCACGGGTGTTCACATTGGATGCAAATGAAGCACAGAAGTTTCCCAACCTGATCAAAGGTAATGTCACTTTAAATGGTCACCCTATTTCAGTTATCTCTGATTCTGGAGCGTCTGGCTCTTTTATGGCAAAGCATACTGCCTTGAGAATAGGCATCACCCCAACCCCGTTACCTTATGAGTTACACATCAGCACACCTACTGGAGGATCGTGCACAGCCTCAGAGATCTGCAGAGGTGTCACCTTGCAGTATGAAGGGAACACGTATACAGTTAACTTGGTGGTCCTGCCGGTATTCAACTTCGATGTGATTATCGGTATAGACTGGTTGACGGAAAACGGGATAACATTGGACTGTCGAGCGGGGAAAGTCGTTGTTCCTGCGAAAGATGGTAATTTTCAACCTTTCTCTCTCATTTCCTTATTGCAAGTTAGAAAAGAGCTCCGCAAGGGAGCAGCAGGATATCTTTTGTCGATCGAGGCTGAGACCTCGGTTGATAATCAAATTCAGAATGTACCGGTAGTTAGAGAATTCGAGGAGGTATTCCCGGATGAAATACCTCGATTGCCTCCTCATAGGGAAATAGAATTTTCGATCGAACTTGTTCCTGGAGTTGGACCAATCTCCATTGCCCCGTATCGCATGGCACCTTTGGAACTTCGCGAGTTGAAGAAGCAGATAGAAGAGCTTTTGGCCAAGGAATTCATCAGACCGAGTACCTCCCCATGGGGTGCTCCAGCCATCTTGATTAAGAAGAAGGGTGGAAGTTTACGGCTGTGTGTAGATTACCGTCAACTGAACAAAGTAACGGTGAAGAATAAGTATCCGCTACCGAGGATCGACGATTTGATGGACCAGCTGAGAGGAGCCAGAGTCTTTTCCAAGATAGATTTACGATCGGGATACCATCAGATCCGGGTCAAACCGGAGGATATTCCGAAAACCGCTTTTAGGACTCGTTATGGGCACTACGAATATCAGGTGATCCCATTCGGACTTACGAATGCTCCAGCGGTATTCATGGACTACATGAACCGCATCTTCCGCCCCTTTCTTGATCAGTTTGTTATTGTGTTTATCGACGATATCCTGATTTACTCAGCTAATGAAGAGCTGCATGCGGAACATCTGAGGATTGTCTTGCAAATCTTGAAGGAGAAGCAGTTGTACGCGAATTGGTCGAAGTGCGAGTTTTGGCTTAAAGAGGTCCAGTTTCTGGGCCATGTCATTTCATCAGAAGGTATCGCGGTGGACCCCAGCAAAGTTGAAGCTGTCATGAATTGGGAACGACCCAAGACTGTCACTGAAGTAAGAAGTTTCTTAGGTCTGGCTGGATATTATCGAAGGTTTATCCAGAATTTCTCTCAGATAGTGCAACCTCTTACCCGTCTCACTCGAAAGGACAAGCCTTTTGAGTGGACTGAAGCTTGTGAAGAATGTTTCTTGGAACTAAAGAGCAGATTAACGAGTGCTCCCGTACTCACGATTCTGGATCCTACTCGAAAGTTCGAAGTATACTGTGATGCGTCGCTGAAAGGACTTGGATGCGTGTTGATGCAGGATCGTATGGCGGTAGCTTACGCGTCTCGACAACTAAAGCCTCACGAGGAAAATTATCCTACGCACGATTTGGAGTTAGCGGCTATAGTGTTCGCACTTAAGATCTGGAGGCATCATTTGTATGGTTCGCAGTTTGACGTGTTCAGCGATCATAAGAGTTTGAAGTACTTGTTCGATCAGAAGGAGTTGAATATGCGGCAACGACGGTGGATGGAATTTCTGAAGGACTACGATTTCGAACTTAAATACCACCCAGGAAAGGCAAATGTGGTAGCTGACGCCCTGAGTAGAAAGACACTACACACTGCAACTCTGATGATGGAAGAGCTGAAATTGTTTGAGGCCTTTCGAGACTTGAACTTATCGGTAGACGAGAGAGGGAATAGCATAAGATTGGGAAATATAAAGGTGGAGAATGAATTGATCAGTAGAATTAAGGAGGCTCAGAAAGATGAAGAGTTAGTCCGTGATTTGGTTGGTAACCAAGATGTTGTAAAGGATGAGAATGATGTTTGGAGATTTCAAGGACGGCTGGTCGTGCCGAATGAAGAGTTGAAACAAGAAGTTTTACAGGAGGCTCACAAGGGTAAGTATGCAGTTCATCCTGGATCCACGAAGATGTACCATGATTTGAAGACCTCGTTTTGGTGGCCGGGTATGAAGCGTGATATTGCGGAGTATGTATCTCGATGCTTAACTTGTCAGAAGGTGAAGTACGAACATCAGAAACCGTCGGGACTCCTTCAACCTTTGGAGATTCCCGAATGGAAGTGGGACAGTATCGCGATGGATTTTGTAGTTGGACTTCCTCGGACGCGAGAAGGATATGATTCTATCTGGGTGATTGTTGATCGTTTAACGAAGTCAGCTCATTTCTTACGTGTTAGAACCACGTATGATACAGAGAGGCTTGCCAGAATTTATCTGTAGGAGATTGTGAAGCTGCACGGAGTTCCTACGAGTATTGTCAGTGATCGTGATCCCAAGTTTACATCTAAGTTTTGGGAATCCTTTCAAAGAGCATTAGGGACCCACTTGAGGTTGAGTACTGCTTATCATCCGCAAACCGATGGACAGACGGAACGCACCATTCAAGCATTAGAGGACATGTTACGAGCATGCGTTTTGGAGTTAGGAGGCAGCTGGGATAATTATCTTTCTTTGATTGAGTTTGCTTACAACAACAGTTACCACTCCAGTATTCAGATGGCACCGTATGAAGCTCTGTATGGGAGAAAATGCAGATCCCCTTTATGCTGGACTGAAGTAGGTGAGCGAAGCATGTTAGGACCTGATCTAATTCAAGAAACATCCGAACAAGTAAAGAAGATTCGGGAGAATATGCAGAGGGCTCAGGCCAGACAGAAGAATTATTACGACAAGCGTCATAAGCCTCTATCTTTCGAAGTCGGAGATCATGTATTTTTGAGAATCACTCCTACATCGGGACTCGGAAGGAGAATGGGAGTAAAGAAGTTAAGTCCTCGATATTTAGGACCGTATCTGATTATGGACCGGATTGGAGAGTCTGCATACCGGTTGGCTTTACCACCCAATCTGTCAGGAATTCACAATGTATTTCATGTGTCACAGCTACGGAGGTATCTCTCTGACCCATCTCACATTTTACAGCCGGAAGAAGTGGAACTAAAGGAAAATCTGACTTATCAAGTGCAACCGTTCCAAATTCTTGAAAGATCCGTCAAGCGACTCCGTTCTAAAGAGATTCCTTTGGTGAAAGTATTATGGAACAACAGATCGGAAACTGAAGCCACCTGGGAGCGCGAGGACGACATTCAGAAACGCTATCCAGAACTGTTTAGCTCTTAAGTAAGTTTATTTTGCGGACAAAATTCCTATTTGGTGGGGAGAGTGTAACATCCCGCATAATTAGTAGAATACATAAGTACTATATGTTATAGAGGTATGTGTAGATTTCGGATTTATAATTTATGTGTGATGGTTTGCGAATTGGTTGACCTTAATCCTTGGATAAGACTAAGGTAATTAATTAAATTAAATCATAGGAGGATACATATGTAGACATGTGAATTTAATCATATGAGTAATGTGAGTGTGTGTTCTAGGACCTTAGTGTTCATTGGACTTTGGAAGTGGGCTAGTGTGTGTGGACTTGTCACTTATGAACTTGTGTGGTTGGATTCTTTGTGTGGTCAATGGCCCAAAGAGGACTCTTGGATCAATCTTGTTCAGCCCAAATTAAATCCACACCTAATTCCCTAAGCCTTGTCCAACAAGGATGTCTTGTGTACCAAGGAACCTTCACATGGCAACCCTTCTACCACCCTTTCTTGCGCACAAGAGAGTGTGATTAAGGACTTTGAAATCTGCCATTTTCCCTTGTTAAACCGCCACCTCACCTTGCTTATGCATAACTTGATTTCAATTTCATTGCATGGAAGACACATGTACCGTTTAGCATGATTTTAGGCTGCATTCTTCTCCTCTTTGGCGCACATGGAGGTGTCTTGGAGCAGATTTTTCTATGACACAAAACTGCCTAACTTGTTGACTTGGAGAACCACCTTACACCTCCCATCATGAGGCTGCCATGTGCAGATTTTTGCAAGCTTTTTGCAGCCCATCATGAGCCAAACCTGCCCTTGTTTCCACATGCATCATAAGTAGGATCTTGGGGCTGCATCTTCATCATTTTATGCGCACAAGACAGCCCCAAAATCAGATTTCTTGGCTGCCACAAAGCTGTCTTGCTTGTGGACTTAGTGAACCTCCCTCACACCTCACCTTGTGCGCATGGTGTGGCTGTTTGTGCAAGAAATTCTGACTTGTTAGCACTAACTCAGATCTGAACCTATCTCTTCCACCCCTTTTGCATGTGCCTAGAGTGTGCAAGAAGCAAGCTCCTTGCTTGTTCAAACCTTGTGTGCAGCCCCACTTCTTCAAGCAATCAGATTTTTACCATGATGACCATCATTGCAACCTCCTCCCTTCTTCCCTTATTTATGCGCACAAGAGGGGGCTGTCCCCATTCACTTGTGCAGCCAACTCCTTTCCCCTCTCCCACACACTCTAGCTGAACATTGCAAGAACCTTAGGAGAAAGAAAGACCAAGCCAACTCCCTCCTTCCCTCACCTTAAAACCGTGGCCTAGACACAAGTGGAGTGTGAGTTCTCCTCTTGGAAGCTGTCCTAAGGTGTCCTCCTCACCATTTATGCGCATAGATCATCATAGGAAGTGGGGACTTGTTGTGAAGTAGTGTAACATCCCGCATAATTAGTAAAATACATAAGTACTATATGTTATTGATGTATGTATAGATTTCGGATTTATGGTTTATGTTTGATGGCTTGCGAATTGTTTGATCTTTATCCTTGGATAAGACTAAGGTAATTAATTAAATTAAATCATAGGAAGATAAATATGTAGGCATGTGAATTTAATCATATGAGTAATGTGAGTGTGGGTTAGAAGGCCTTAGTGTTTATTGGACTTTGGAAGTGGGCTAGTGGGTGTGTGGACTTGTCACCTTTGGACTTGTGTGTTTGGATCCTTTTGTGTGTGTGGCCAATGGCCCAAGGATGGCTTTTGGATCAAGCTAGTTCAGCCCAAGGTTGTGTCCACCCTCACCTTCCCTAAGCCTTGTCCAACTAGGGTGTCTTGTGTACCAAGGAACCTTCACATGGCAACCCTTCTACCACCCTTTCATGCGCACAAGAGAGTGTGATTAAGGACTTTGAAATCTGCCATTTTCCCTTGTTAAACCGCCACCTCACCTTGCTTATGCATAACTTGATTTCAATTTCATTGCATGGAAGACACATGTACCATTTAGCATGATATTAGGCTGCATCTTCCTTCATTTTGGCGCACATGGGGGAGTCTTGGATCAGATTTTTGTGTCACAAAACTGCCTAACTTGTTGACTTGGAGAACCACCTTACACCTCCCATCATGAGGCTGCCATGTGCAGATTTTTGCAAGCTTTTTGCAGCCCATCATGAGCCAAACCTGCCCTTACTTCCACATGCAATCAAAGAAGATTTTTGGGGCTGCAACCTCTCATCATTTGCGCACCTAGACTGCATCAATGCAGATTTTTGGGCTGCCACATGGTTGTCTTGCATGTTGACTTAGTAAACCTCTTACATGTGCTTAGGATGCACCTCTTCCACTCCACCCTATGCGCAAGTCATGGCTGTTTGTGCAGAAATTTTTCTGACTTTGGACAGCCTCCAAATCTGAACATATCCCCCTCACCTCCTTGCATGTGAATAGAGTAATTTAGAAGCAAACCCTTTGCTTGTTCAGCCCTTGTATGCAGCCCCATCCCCTCAAGTAATCAGAATTTTTCATGATGGTTAATCATAGCAACTCTCCCTCACCTCCTCCCTTCTTCCCTTATTTATGCGCACAAGAGGGGGCTGTCCCCATTCACTTGTGCAGCCAATTCCTTTCCCCTCTTCCACACACTCTAGCTGAACATTGCAAGAACCTTAGGAGGAAGAAAGACCAAGCCAACTCCCTCCTCCCCTCACCTTAAAACCGTGGCCTAGACACAAGTGGAGTGTGAGTTCTCCTCTTGGAAGCTGTCCTAAGGTGTCCTCCTCACCATTTATGCGCATAGATCATCATAGGAAGTGGGGACTTGTTGTGAAGTAGAGCTAGAAGGGTGTGGTGAAGTGTGTGCTACAAGAGGTAGGCCTTGAACTTAGAACACTTTCATTGTGTAACCATGTGTGTGTGCTTAAATGTCTCCTTGATTATGTGTGGTTTTGAATTCAAGTATGAGTATGATAAAAGTAGAATGGTGGAGCTATTTCATGATGATTTGTATGCATAAAAATCTCATGGTTATGTTTAAGCTCATGCCACTGTTTTCTAGTGTGGATATGCCACTGTTTTGAAGAGAAATGTGCCACTGTTTCCCTTTGAATGTGCCACTGTTTTGAAGATGAAATGCCCACTGTTTCGGTTCCTCAAAATCACCATTCAAATGCCACTGTTTCTGCACATATATGCCACTGTTTCTGCACATTATATGCCACTGTTTCTGCGCATTATATGCCACTGTTTCTGCACATATATGCCACTGTTTCTGCACATTATATGCCACTGTTTCTGCACATTATATGCCACTGTTTCTGCACACCATATGCCACTGTTTTTATGCATAATATGCCACTGTTTTAGTCATCAAATGCCACTGTTTTTATGCATAATATGCCACTGTTTTAGTCATCAAATGCCACTATTTTTATGCATAATATGCCACTGTTTTAGTCATCAAATGCCACTGTTTCTATGCATAAAATGCCACTGTTTTTATGCATAATATGCCACTGTTTTAGTCCTCATATGCCACTATTTTTATGCATAAAATGCCACTGTTTTAGTCCATAATATGCCACTGTTTTATGCATAAAATGTCACTGTTTTAGTCCATAATATGCCACTGTTTTATGCATAAAATGCCACTGTGTTAGTCCATAATATGCCACTGTTTTAATGTCCAAAAACCATGAATTATGCTACTGTTTTAATGCTCAAAAATGTACCATTCATGTCACTATTTTAAACGTTCAAATGCCACTGTTTGATGTCACTGTTCTGCCACTGTTTTGAAGTCCAAAGTGCCACTGTTTCTGTTTTAAAACGTTCACTGTTTCTGCTGTATGTTTACTGTTTTTCTGCTGTAAAACGTCACTGTTTCTGTCCACTGTTTTTAAGGAAAATACCACTGTTTTCTGTTCACTGTTTTAAAAGAACAACTCACTGTTTCTGCTCACTGTTTTAAGCACAAACGTCACTGTTTTCTGCTGTAAAAACGCTGCTGTATGCTCACTGTTTTGCTGCTGTAACACACTGCTGTATGCTCACTGTTTTCCACTGTAAGACACTGCTGTATGCTCACTGTTTTGCTGCTGTAAGACACTGCTGTATGCTCTCTGTTTCTGCTGTAAATAGCCACTGTAAATGATTAGTTGTAATTGATTTAGGTGCGCTTAAGAAGTGAGATACTTCGCTGCTGCTTGGTAATATTTAAGGCACGCAAAGGTAAGTGTCAGGCGATATTGCCTAATGTGACTATTGACTACTGGTATAAAATTGTGACATGATGCTCCATATGCCGTAAAAATATTATGTTCCATTATGATGAAAGGAAACTGCCAAAAATGTGCCGTGATGGCTATATGATTATGAGGTAAAGACGTTATGTGGCAGCATAACGCATATGAAAGGTATATAAGCATGCATCTTACATCATACCGCATTTTTACGCCTTGTGTGTGAAAGCATAGCATGACATGCATGTATCAAGATCATATAGGCCTTGTGTAGAATAGTTATGTACAGGACCATGTGTTTGAGCAAGCATCATATAGGCATCCCCAAGGTACCGGGGTATGGGACACTTGGCATCAGTCCGCATAGGCCCACAGTTGGAATCCACATGGAGCTCAGGTGCCAAGGGTAAATTTGATTCCACTGTGAAGTGCGCGCACGACGGTGCTAAAAGCGCAAAGGAAAGGCGTTATATACGCAATATATGAATATGATTAAAAGGAAAAGGAAAAAGGAACAAGGATATGTTGAAGTGACTGTTTATGATTTTGTGCCTAGTTAATACTGTTATATTACTGGTTTTGTTGCCACACTACTGGGATTATTCTCACCCTTCGGGGCTGCTATTTTTCCTAAATGGCAGGAGGACGTAAAAGCATTTGAAGGAGTGATGTTTTGCTGTTGCTTGCTGATGCGTGGATTATCCCTGTTGCTGTTTGTTTAATTGGATGACTGTAATGATTAATGTTTTGGTACTCTTGGATGACTGTAGTCTTTATCATCTCTATGTTAGCTTGAACTCTTATGAACAGCGGCTATTTTGGAAAACGTTTGTGAAAAGAATTTAAGTGCTGAAATTTTTACAGTGCACCTTACGGGTGGTGTTTTTATGAGCAAACGAACTCGGATTTACTATTATTTTGTATGCACGCGAAGCCCCAAACGTGCTCTTTCTAAATCACTTGAAATATTTTCTATCGTCCAAACAGAAGTTATAAGAACTATTGATATGCCTTACGGATTTGTATACTGCTTTGTCAGCTCATGTGACGTTAACGACTCTAATCCCGCTTAGCAAACGACTCTCTTGGATGCATACAAGGGAGGGCGTTACACTACGCAGGCTTCTTACGATGACCACACATGTAACACAAAGGAATGGGTTGATCAGACCCACACTAAGGAATCACATATACAGTAATCGATAAGAATCTACATACAACTATGTAGCACATAACACGTCTATATATACTATCAGAGTTCCCTACCAAAACTGCTCTGATACCATAAAATGTAACAGCCCGTTGTACACCGGTATTGTTAACATTAATTATGATATTAAGCGCAGTTACAATCACAACAGTTCATTTATAAAAATGCGAGTAAACTTTTTCCGATTATTACGCGAATAGTAAAAGTATAAAAGGCGTAATAATAAAAAGCTGTGACCGTAACTGAAACACTAGCGGAAGACTTTCTTAACTATTTATACACTTTATTTTATCACATACAAGATACTAAGGGGTTCCCATAAACCCACTTAGCCAACTCCTCACTTTTTACGTTTTTACCACTTAACCAGACTTGCTAATTTGTTTTTCTACGAACACAAAATAAAAATCCAAACTTAAACTCCATGTTATCTTTTTTCCTTATTCGATTACCTTTCTAACAAGCTATCACACACTCGATTCCGAGCTCGTGAGCTCCGATTATCGCCGTTTGAAGATGGACAAACAACATTGCCTACCAACTCCAAAACAGCCTAAAACCTACAATCTTCATGGAATAAACTGTACCTAACCGCCCAACCAATGACTCTCAAACTTTTGCACCATAAACTAGACACCTCAAACTTCGATTTGATATATCGTATGCTTAATTTGACCAAGTAACGAAGCAGGAATTAATTTCTCAAAACTACCTCAAATCTGCCAACAAAACAGGGCAGAACAGGGCAGTATGTTACAACAGCCCCCATGGGCTGCTCACACCACCAATGAACCTAGGCTTTTGATACATCGTAGGGGACATCTTAAGCTTCAAAATGGCGTATGGCACGTCCCAATCGGACCACTATGGAGAGAGATACGCTCCTCCAAAGTTCACCCAAAAACTGCCAATTCTACAGAAAATTCGCCAGAGTTTCCTTTGTATTTCCTAAAATCCCAAAATTTGCATAACCTGTTTAACACCACTAATACACCTGAAATCCAGCAAAATCCAATGGGTGGCACACACAAGGTCCAACAACGCCTTGGGGCTCTTACAACCCAATCCAATATACACTTAAAACATAAGCAGTTTACTTTTCAATCCTTTATAGTTTTAATAACTAACATTCAATTTCATGCATAAACCATAATGCAGATAATCATAAACCTACAATAGGCCTAAAGCCCTTCCATCATATTACATACATCCATGGTACATTTACAACACTGGATTACATTTACATTTACAACTTTAACTTCAAACTACAATTATTTACATATTACACTTCACTTGCCAAATAAATTCATAAACTAAAATGACATGATAGCTAAACTCCACACCACTGCTCCACTCGTCCTCATGCGGGCTTCTTGCCCGCTGCTCCATATCCACTGGTACACCCTGAAATAATGCCCCGAGACGGGGTGAGATATACGGATATATCTCAGTAACCAAGAGGTTCTGGAGAAAACTCCGCCCAATGGTTCACTTCGATGTATATCAATAGCATAAAAACAACACCACTGTTATAAAACGGGATAAAGCAAGGGATTTAGAGAAAGGGGGAATATATCAGAACAACTACGACATGCGGGATGGTAGCTACCAATACCACACCATGTCCTCGGCTATACGCCTATGGGTACTACCCCTGGCGTGTTCATAGAACAACCCACCAAGGTACGTACCCCTTCCAAACATATACACCAGAGACAACCTAGTGTGCTCCTATCCGGATAACACACCACGATCCTGGGTCAACTGGAACTCCCTCTCGGAGACCTATCCAGTGGCAGTCCGGAAACACTTGCCCGAAGGCTAAAAATATCTACTGGCCAGAGATCTGGTACATAAGTACCCACTGTGATAATGCACATGCATGCTCATGCTGTTCTACACTACTCATACACACTTCCTACCATTGCCATCAACTAGCAAGGTGGAACACAAAAGGGGAACAAGCCCCAGTACCAAGAGGTTACCTTTAAAAAGCTCAATTCCAAGCTTGCTTGAATTTCACGTATTTAATCCAATGCCTCTAAACTTGTTCTTCAACCTATATACCATCAAATTACATTATATCAATTCATGCCACCACACAAGTCAAAGACAATTACCCCAATGTTTTCAAGGTTTAATACATATTAACTCATCTTTCAAAACCACAAGTTAATACAAGTTTCCAAACTAACCATCTATATAGCATATACTTAAATTTACTTGCTAAATGTAATCAAACACTTATGTGAATTTACTTTCATTCCTAGGTCAATTACTCCTATAGTGGCTGAATTGCACCACTTAGAAACTCCAAGAATCTGACTTGTTTTCCTATTGATATACCTTAGTTCATTCCTTGTTTGATCACTAAGTAGTCTTATATAAATTATTACATAACTTTTTCATCAAAACTCTAACATAAACATAGTCTCATCCTAGACTTAATTAAGATTTCACACTTTATCTTTGGTTCAAATACTTGCCAATCATCATCAAATGTCCTAAGGATCATTGTTTTACATGATCAATGAATTAGACACTTTTTTTTTTTTTAGTAAGATAAAGGGGCAAAAGCCCAAAGAAAAACTACAAACAAACAGACACTACAACCAGAGCCAACAACCGCTCCAGGGCACCAGGGGGATCTCTATGAACACACCTTACACAATTAATTCTAAAGGGCCGAAATACACACTCTTTTTACAGCATCAACATCCTGTGCCATTTTAATCACGAAAATTTCATCTTCACTCCGATTCCCCTGAATTTTTGATATGTTATAGTAGACACTTAAGGCTTTAATTTGGCGCAAACCACACTCCATTTGGAGTCTTGTAGCTTCAGATATGAATTTTTAAATATAACAGCCCCTATGTTGATCCGAAACGGTCCAAAAGGTTCTTTTGAAATTCCTATACTTCATTCTTTTTACAAACCAACTCTAAATCATATTACACTTATATTTTCACATACAAACTTGATTAAACACATCCTTTAACTATTTTATCACATGATGGCCGATTTGCCTAGCTTAAGGTTTAATGAATTCTCTTTCAATTTTTCCATCACTTGAACCTTCATCAATGCATATACTATCTTTTATTTCTGTTAGACATATTATCAAACACTTGGTGTGCATACTTTTACACACAAAATCTGAACCATATAGGGTCCATTAAACTCATGCCTTTTGTGATTTCAATTTCTTTTTGTAGGAGAGAAGACCAATCCATCACAACAACTCATTAACCAACCTAAACATCAATAAATCCACTTAAATTCATCATCAAACCAACATTAAAATATCATCATAAACAGCCCCAAATGCAGAAAACCTAATATAAAATCCATGGAATTAATCAAGGAAAGATAGTTTAATCACCTTTTAATGCTTCTAGGAGACTAATTCATCAACTTCTTATCAAATGGACATGAAAACACATCATATAACCAAGAGGGCAGCTGCTGGTCGCTGGACATAAGGAGGAAGAACTCATCATATAAAGCTCCTAAGGATGAACAAGTTGGTAGGTTAGGTTCCTTAGGTTACTAGCTTGAAGTTTTGTGAAGTCATCTATGGAAGAAAATGATTAGAAGACATGTTGCCAAGCTTTCTTGCTCACAAGGTGCACACGGTTTTTTTTTTTGGAGAAGGAAAGAGTGCAGGTTCGTGTGAAAAAAGAGAGAAGAAGAACGCCTAATACTAGTGGAATTCACTAAAGACACTAGTTTTGACTTTCTAGTCTTTAACTTGAATCTTATTGGCTAATCCTTTTCTAACTTATTAAATTCATCTTATTGACTCCCTTAGAAGAAGCATGCAACGTATAATACAAAGAAAAAAACAATAGAAGAACCGACTTTGAAGAAAGAAAATCTGTTTTATTCTAACATCCAATTGAAATTTAGACTACATTTTGCTTATTTGCAAAATAGTCCCTAAACTTATGAATATTTGTATATTGACCCTAAACTTATTAATTATTAATATTAAGGTCTTATTAGACTTGCTTGACATGAATTGTATCATTGTATATATTGTCATGATAACTTCATGATCAATGAACCATTACTTGACATAATTCGTCACAATTTCCTTAAACACAACTTAATCTACTAAACTCATGCTTGATTTTCTTAATTAACCTGACTTGATAATGAGAGTTGTTATAAAACACGTCGTGGATGTTGGCCAGGTTCGGAGGTAAGGCGAGTCGATAGGCAACTGGTCCTACTCTACCAAGGATCTGGTAGGGCCCAATGAATCGCGGGCTCAACTTCCTCACGCCGAGTGCTCGTCCAACACCGGTGACAGGTGAAAGTTTCACAAACACGTGCTCACCCTCACTGAACTCCAGTGGTCGATGCTTGACATCGTAGTAGCTCTTCTGACGATTCTGCGCCTGCTTCAACTTTTCCCTGATCATCTGGATCTGTAGGGTAGTATCTTGGACAAAGTCCAAGCCAAATAGCTCTTTATCTCCAACCTCAGACCAGCAAGTAGGAGTCCGACACCTCCTTCCATACAGCGCCTCGTAGGGTGCCATGCCCAGACTAGCATGAAAACTGTTGTTGTACGAGAATTCAACCAACGGAAGGTACCTATCCCATGCTGATCCCTGCTCCAACGTGCAAGCTCTCAACATGTCCTCCAATGTCTGGATGGTCCGCTCAGTCTGTCCGTCAGTCTGAGGGTGATAGGCGGTACTCAATCTCAACTGCGTACCAAAAGCCTCCTGCAGTGCCTCCCATAACCGAGATGTGAACTTCGGGTCCCTATCACTGATGATACTCTCAGGCACCCCGTGAAGCCTCACAATCTCGCGGACATATAGCTTGGCCAACTGCTCTGTAGTGAAGCTCACCTTCACTGGAAGAAAATGGGCAGACTTGGTCAATCTGTCCACAATGACCCAGATAGAGTCACAACCAGCCTGAGTTTTTGGCAATCCCACCACGAAGTCCATGGAAATACTCTCCCACTTCCACTGTGGAATCTCCAGAGGTTGAAGTTTACCAGACGGTTTCTGGTGCTCGATCTTCACCTTCTGACATATAAGGCATTTGGACACGTAGACCGCTATGTCCTTCTTCATGCCCGGCCACCAAAAATTCCTTTTTAAGTCCTGGTACATTTTCGTGGCACCAGGGTGGATAGTGAACCGGCCCTTATGAGCCTCTGCCATAACCTCTTCGGTCAGTGGCCCTCGAGGAATCACAATCCTCTTCTGGAACAGCAGCAAACCATCATCGTTCCAAGACACACCGTCCTGGTTCTTCACATAATCCAGACACTCTCTCTGCACTTGTGCCTCTTTGATCTTTTCCATCAGTTCATTTATCACTTCCGCTGTTTCCATTTCGAGCAGTGCACCCCCAAACAAGGAGTTCACTCTCAAGTCTCTGAACTTCTCGATCATCTCGTAGTCGTTCATCATCAAGCTGGATAAGCTCACGGATTTCCGACTCAAAGCATCGGCTACCACATTGGCCTTGCCAGGATGATACCTCAGCTCAAAGTCGTAGTCCTTCAAGAACTCCATCCATCTACGCTGTCTCATGTTCAACTCCTTCTGGTCAAACAGATACTTCAGGCTCTTGTGATCACTGAATACAGCGAACTTCATGCCAAACAGGTAATGCCTCCAAATCTTGAAACCAAAAACAATGGCCGCCAACTCCAAGTCGTGAGTCGGGTAGTTCTCCTCATGAGGTTTCAACTGTCTTGAAGCGTAAGCAACCGCTTTACCTTTCTGCATCAGCACAGAGCCTAGTCCTTTACCAGAAGCATCGCAGTATAACTCGAATTGTTCCACAGGATCAGGAAGAACTAACACAGGAGCAGTAGTCAGTCTCTCCTTCAACTCCTGGAAACACTCCTCACACTCATGTGTCCACACGAATGGAGTCTCCTTTCGGGTAAGGCGAGTCATCGGTAGCACCATCTTGGAGAATCCCTCGATGAACCTCCTATAGTACCCGGCCAAACCCAAGAAGCTTCTCACTTCTGTAACCGTCTTGGGCCTCTCCCAATCCATCACGGCCTCAATCTTGTTAGGATCAACTGCAACTCCATTAGCAGAAATTACATGACCCAGAAATTTCACCGCCTTGAGCCAAAACTCGCATTTCGACGGCTTAGCATATAGCTTTTTCTCCTTTAGCACTTGCAAAACTATCTTCAAGTGCTCAGTATGCTCCTCCTCCGTCTTGGAGTAGATCAAGATGTCGTTAATGAAGACGATCACAAACTGATCCAGGTACGGCTGGAAGATCCTGTTCATGTAGTCCATGAACACTGCGGGTGCATTGGTGAGTCCAAACGGAATCACCAAGTACTCGTAGTGCCCGTACCTAGAGCGAAATGCTGTCTTTGGGACATCCTCCGGCTTTACCCGTATCTGATGATAACCGGACCGGAGATCAATCTTGGAATACACACAAGCACCCCTGAGCTGATCCAGCAAATCGTCAATGCGTGGAAGAGGGTACTTGTTCTTGATTGTCACCTTGTTCAACTGTCTGTAGTCGGTGCACAACCGCATGGTCCCATCTTTCTTTTTTACAAAAATGACCGGTGCTCCCCAGGGAGACACACTCGGCCGAATAAAGTCTTTTGCCGAAAGCTCCTCGATATGCTTCTTCAGCTCTGCCAACTCAGGTGGCGACATCCGGTATGGAGCCAACGATATAGGCCCCACACCAGGCAATAAGTCGATGGAGAACTCTATCTCCCTCTGTGGTGGAAACTCAGGAAACACCTCGAGGAACTCCTTCACCACAGGAATGCCAGTGAGATCCTCCTGTGTCCCACTCACCAAACCTCCCAACATGACATAGCCAAATGCCCCTGCTCTCAAGGCCCTCCTCGCCTGCAGGACTGAAATGAACGGTGAGGAACTGGCTGTGGACCCACCCGGAGACATCACCACTTTCTTGGCACAGCAGTCAATCATTGCACAGTTTCTGGACAACCAATCCATGCCCAAAATAATCTGAAGGTTGGCCATCGGTAATCCTATCAGATCTACCGAGAAGTCACGGCCATCCCACTGAAACGCTACATCGCGATGAACAATGGAGGTCAAACATTTTTCTCCGGTGGCGGTGGTAACCCGCATCGGTGGAGAAAGCACATCACTGGGCAACTCAAGCCCCACAGTAATAGGGGTAGCAACAAAAGAGTGCGTTGCCCCGGAATCAAAAAGCACATCAACAGTTGAACCACCAATGGTAACAGTACCTCTGACCAGGTTCGGAGCTCTGTCCGACTGCTGACGATCAAGTGTGTAGACTCGTCCGGTAGTAGGTGGCACGGCTGGCGCCCCAGTAGGAACCATCTGCAACGGCACAGCCTGCACTGCAGCAACTCTCGCCGACGGGCAATCTCTGGAGTAGTGGCCCTCCTTGCCACACTGGAAGCAAATCAGTTGCCCGGTAGAACATGGCCCAAAGTGTGACTTCCCGCATCCCGAACATCTGGGAGCAGGAGGTCTAGCGGCATTCCCCGGAGCAGCAGTCTTTCTGAACTGATTCGGCGCTTGCTTAGCCGCCAATGGTTTGCCCTTGCCCTTGTTGGCAAAATTCTTGTTCTTCCAGGGAGTAGAACCACCAGCGCTCTGCGGCACCTCAACCTTAGCCCTCTTGGCCTGACTCGCCCGGCAGTAGTCCTCGATGTCGCGGCACTGCTGCACCAACGCTCCGAAGTCTCTCGAAGCAGAACCAGCGAGATGTCCAGCAATATCCTCATTAAGTCCCCTCCGGAACTTGGCCGCCAGAAAAACGAGAGTCGGTCTCGCCATGCGGAAATGAGAGAACTTGACCAGTTCATTAAACTTGGCCAGGTACTCGTCGACAGACAACGAGCCCTGCACCAATCGGTCAAACTCTCCCTGCTTCCTCTCCTGAGAGTCGTAAGGAAAGTATTGGCCCAAGAAGCTCTCCTCGAAGAATGGCCACGTCATCACATGGCCCTGCATCTCGTAGACCTGAGAGAGATTGGTCCACCACTCATGGGCCTCGCCCTCCAGCATATAAGTGGCGAACAACAGCTTCTGCGGATCCGTGCACTGCATGATCCGGAAAATCTTGTCCAGCGCCTGTAGCCATCTGGCAGCAGCAATGGGATCATACGATCCGTCGAAGGTAGGTGGCTTATGCTTGCGGAAAGAATTCAGCCGGCGATCGATCTCGTCACGATCCTCAGCAAGTACGGGGATAGTCTGCATAGCCCCCGTCAAGTGACTACCCTCACCCATCTGGCTCTGGGTGTCCTCCTGTTGACTAGGCGGAGGTGGAGGCGGTGGCGGCGGTGGAGGTGGTGGAGGACCCTGGCCCGCAGCAGGACCAGCCCTCAACTCCTCCAACATGACCCTCATCATCGTCATGTTGGCCATCCGGTTCTCCTCCAGAACCTCTGCCGTGGTTTGCCGGTTCGCATCTCGTATAGCGTCCAGCATTGCCCGGTTTGCCAGCCTCGTGGCTTCCTGGTCGGCTAGTCGGGCCGCCTGCATCTCAGCTAATGCAGCCAGGACAGGATCCGTCTGATCCTCGCTCGTACTCGTGTTCCTCCTCGGTGGCACCATGACTCTGCACAAGTTACACAAAGAATGAGTTGATCAGGCCCACGCCATGTGGTCACATATGCATTATCATTACACACACTCGTCAGAGAGAACACAAAGTAGACACGCAACGACTCATCCTAAGTTATTGCAATACATACAGGCTTTTCCCTAAAAAGTGCTCTGATACCATAAAATGTAACAGCTCGTGTTAACCCAGTCTGTTAACACTCTATCGTATTAAGTCACGCTTAATTAAAATGCGGAATAACTTTTTCTTTAATTCAATTATGACGTCATTAACTTAACCAACTTGTTTACTTAATCATTTTCATAAAAATACTGCCTGTATGTAAATTGCAAGACAACTAACTGAATACCTCGTACATAAATATAATGTGAGTATCTAAAGCCACAGGTCTACACAAGTAGCCTGGGTCAAAATCCTGATACTTTAATTACAACATTAACATAAAAAGACGATAACAATCATGTGGCATGGACAAACCCCATGCTCACCAAATAAGGCAACAATGCCCACAAACAGTCTCAACATAAATAGCATAATATAAATAAAGCGGAAAACATAACAGCAGTCAATCCAGCAAGACAGCACATCAGAATATCAGCTCAGCTCTGGCCTCCTGCCACCTGAGCCCTCAACATTACCTGATCCTGAAATAAGCGTCCCCAAACGTGGGGTGAGATCTCTAACAAGAAATCTCAGTAAGACAAGGGGTCCTCAAGGAGTCTCCACCCCAAGCTCACTTACATGTGTAATATAAGTTCCAAAAACAGTATTACAGTATAAGTTCTAAAATCATGCGATGCAGCAATTAATCATGTCATGTGTGCTTTCAAATCTACTGGCCAGAGAAATGTAGGAATACGTCTATGCCTACATGAGTACATGGATACTACCTGCACCTCACCCACATGCTTCTCCATCTTGTATGTACTACATACTCAGGATTGCCGTCTAGGTGGACACCACATGCATATCATAATAGCTCATTACATATAAACAA
>JAVKPL010011618.1:0-51283 GCA_032173675.1 Gastrolobium villosum | reverse complement strand
CACCGAGACGGCAGAGACGGCGATGTTGACGTGGCCCGAGTGAGTGAACCCGAATTTCTCGAAGAGGATCATGGGTCGGGTGTCGGAGGTTATGGTTAGAGATTTGATCTCCGCCGTTGAGGGGGAGATGAGGAATAGGAGCAGTACCAAAACGGCGGTGGTGATGACCGTTTTGCTCATTTTCGAGGGAAGGTGCTGATTGTTGCTGTGGAGAAAGAAATGACGCTAACGGAACGATGCAAGTATACAGTGTGTTATGTAAGTTAAGCTTAGCTTATTGTTGAAAACAATAAGACAACACGCTGGCGAGTGGTGATTGCGATGCCGAGTAAACGACGTCGTCACTATGGACAACTAGACGGAGTTATCTTTTTTTTTTTTGGATACAAGACGGAGTTATCAAAGTCCTGTAAATATATATATTTAAAGTCATGGCTCCTTCGTGATTTTTATTCAAAGCAAAAACGTCTAGATCGAAGAAAATGATCAATGATTTAATAGAACCTCTGTCCGGCAAAAAAAAATTAAGTATTGTTTTTTTAATAATTATTTATAAAAACACAATTATTTTGCAATTAAATAAAGATCTATTGCATTCAATTACATTCAGAATAATTCAACTTGACTATTCACGCTCAGAATTATGTATAACCCAAAAGAAAAAAAAAAAAAACACATTCAATATGAGATGTAACCTGAAAGAAGAGAGATACTCATGATAAAACGTGGCCCAAGGAAGAGACACACTTATGCTTATACCGAGTGTGACTCGCATTTTGTGAAAACACTTAGACTTATCTATTGGGGCGAGATAAAACGTTCAAAGTATTGCAGTAAAATTCGGTACGACCCGAAATTCAATAAATCGGTCATCAGATTAGTTCGGATTAATTATTGGACCGATTATGCATTAATTTGGTCAAATTCAATCAAAATATAGCCAAATTCGGACAAAACCGACTAAATCCGATTAAACCCAGTCGGGTCATGCATTTTTTTTATAAAAAAAATCAAAATTATTTCATTCAGTCAGAAAAAAAAGATAGCACTCATTTTAAAAAAAATGTAATTTTATTTGTTAGTATACTCTTCTATTATAACCTCAAATTTTAGTTTCTAATACTGAAGCAATTTGCGGAATAATAAATTAAAAGAATGTGACATATGTCATTTCAATATAGATGAATTTGAAAAATATGAATTCAATGTCATTGGAGGTATGTTTATGGAGATTCTGAGTTGCAATTTAAATTGACATGGTAATAGCATGAATTTTCATTTATTTATACTTCATGTTTTTGAGCTTATTTAGTGAATTTTGTTTAATTCATTTTAGATATGGTGAATATAATTAAATTTATATGTTGATATTTATATATAATTTTATATATCTATATATATTCTAATAATATTCTATTTTCTCATTTTATTAGTACTTAGAGTACTTTAGAGGAAGAAAAAATAATAATAATATCTATTTTCTCATTTTATTTATTTGTTTTAAGGAAATATCATTATATGGGAAAATTTACATGAATTATAAGGAACATTAGTATACCATTAGGGATCTCGTTTGTCTAAATGGATACTAGAAATTTTCTACTGACATTTATAAGAATAAGAGCAAGCTATCAAGCAAAAAATTGTTTGTCAACCGTTAGATTGAGTGGCAATGAAATAAAAAATGTTTTCCTTCTCTTTATGAAAGCCCACTGATCTACAAGAATTCCTTCGACAATACCTACTTTACTTTCCAAGAAAATTGAGATGCTATAAGATACTGAGAAAAATATAATCGATAATGAAGATGTTACATGAAACAAAATACAATAACCTGTGTTCCGGATAACCCAACCCTCAAGAAGTCCAACAACCCTTTATCCAATACAACCCAACCTTACAAGAAGTCCAACAGCTTGAGCTCAAGCCTCCTAACCATGTACACGACAGCCCTACCAACATACTCCGAACGCTTGCCCCAAGGCGGCTCATATTTCCAAATGAGACACCAAAATGGCTCACCTAGGGACCCTAACTCTCTCCAAATCGCCCCATATGCCATAAGAGGCAATCACCCCTCTGTCGCCTGCACCCATCGCCAAGAGCAGACATTGTATCACTGTCCACTCCTGTTATGTCAGCTATTCATAGCGAACCCCAAGGAGAATTGACCTTCACATGAGGACCCCTAACCAACCTGCACAGGGGGCCTCTATAAATGCATCCTCCACGTACAGTGGAGGGATCTGATCTTATGTACTATTATTATGGCTATTCTGATTTAATCTTATATACACATTATTCCCCATTGTTGTGTTGAGTTTACCTCAAACGTGGAACGATACCTTGTAGCCTAGTCATTACCTCAGCTATAGTTATCATCCATATAGTGACTGATACCCTAAGGGGTACATAGTGGGCTGTGGATTTTAACGGTACAACCTGGAATATAAAGTCAAAATGGTTCTAAAGAGACTTTACAAGTTACTAGTGCTGCCAACATATCTATTCATGCTAAATTATTGTTATTAACAATAACTTATCCTAATAAAGAGTTATTACTCATTTGTTTTAAGGGTTTATCATATATCATTTAACAAGAACACAAAAAATTCCCTACACACATAACATTTTGTGGGGTCCGCAGCAAAAAAAAAACTCTGGCACGCAAAACGAATCTCTATAACATAACACAATCACTTTTCCTACAACATAACTCTTATAAAACCCTTGTTTTAAATGTTAAGGTCATATTGATCCTAATGAAAGGTTTGATCCAAATTGATGGCTAAATGACCCAAATGGATGGCTTAATGATATAACTGAGCTCTTTAATATCATGTCAACGTGGTTGATGATGAAACAAGCCTTTTTGGAGAAAATGATTGTATCTATTATGTCTTACCTATGCATGTGTGTGTGCAGAGGTGGACGAAAGTTAAAGAGAATGGGGCACGTGCCCCCCTTAAATTTTAATGTGAAAAGTCCAAAATACCCCTCAATTAAAATTTAAATTTACTCTTATTTTATTTTTCACTTTTCTCCTCCACCCATTATTAGACCTGGCTATCTCCATTAAACGAAGTTCTGACCTGGTACAGCAGAAGCAGTCGGAGACGGAGGTGAGAGAGCTGTATAAGATTTTCTCCTCCACCCTTCAATCTTGTTATCATTTTGTGTTTTCATTCCTATCTATGTAACTACTGTAAGTGTAATGGGTTGGATCTTATTTTATTTGGCTTTTTTTTGTGATTCTTTCAAGTTTCAAAGATGCTGCACATAAAAGGATGAAGGTGGCAGTGGGTCAAGTACATGGGAAATCTTCACTTCACCCATAATCACCCAGACCTAGGTATTGTTATTGTTTTGCTAGACAATGATGTCAGTTTATTGTATTTAATATTAGGGTTTTTATTGTGGTTTATTGGGTCTGAATTTTTTATTTGCGACTTGGAGTAACTGTTTCTTTTTTTAGACAATGTTGTCGGTTTTGCTAGACAATGAAATCAGTTTCTTTATTTCCTATCTATGTAAGTCTGTTTTGCTGGACAATGATGTCAGTTTCTTTTTCTTTTTTTATAAAGCTAGATTTACCTATAATACTAAATTTGTATTTTGCTTGCATTATTGAGTGTCGGTTTCTTTTTTTTATTGATTTATTATAATACTTTACTATAATACTTTACTAGATTTACTATAATTTAGATTATGCTAAAAAACATGTAGGTTTCTTTATGCATATTGAGTGTCAGTTTCTTTTTTTTTAGAGTAAACACCCTTTTTAGTCCCTGGCAATATCTACAAAGTCCTTTTCAGTCCCTGGCAATGTAAAAGGACCAAATTGGTCCCTAAAATTAAAAGAAGGGCTATATTAGTCCTTTTGTGAACTCCTCCATCACGACCAAACTAACGGTGCCCATGTGGCACGTTAGTGTGCTGACGCGACTTGGACGCCTGCCTCCGTGGAAGATCAAACGACGATGTTTTTTTCCAAATGGGTACATAGCTTTCCAAAGTATCACAAGACGTCATTTTTTGTTTGAGAAAACTCAGCACCAACACTGCATATTACCGTAGTGAGTCGTTTCTATTTCACTTAAGTTTTTGCATATTATTGGAACCCCACTGTTGACCTCCGAAACTTCATTGAACGGTGAGGTTTGTTGAAGACGGTGGGTTCTGGTAAGACAATCGAGCGTGGACAGTGAAGGTTGTCGAAAAGCTGGTTCTTTGGTGGTTAAGGGAAGTTCGAGTGTGGGTGTTGTCTTACATGCACTAAGGTACGTGTCGTCAGTAATTCTTCCATATTTGTGGTCCCCCCTCACTACATGTTGTGTATTCTTTGTTGGATATGGTCCCCCATGTGCGGTCCATTGTGTGTTTAAATGGTTAGGGTTTAAAAAGAATATACCCTTTTATTTCTGTGGTCCCGGTTTGTATAGTTTATTGGCATTTTTTAGTGGTTTGTGGACCCTGATGTTAGTCCCTTTAGTGCATGCATATTTTGTAAAGGTTAATTTTTTTTGCAATTTACTGGCTTGTATGGTTACACGGCAGTGTTGAGTCCGTGGTTAAGGTTTGTATAGGGTTATTGGCATAGAGAAATTGCTTTGTGGACCCTGATGTTAGTACCTGTACTGCATAAATTTTTTGTAAATGTGAATTTTTTTTTTTGCAATTTACTGCCCTATGTGTTAACATTCCCGTGTTGATTTATATGATTGGTTTGTGGAAGTTGTGAAGTAACTGTCATGGGGTATGTTTTTTTTTTCAAATGGATGAATATGTAGTGATATGGTATCATCATGGGGGTGTGTTAAAAAAAGATGATAAAGGGGTCCTAACCTATGCACATGGCAAAGTAGATGACTTACCTGAAATGGATGCTGACTTTGTCAACCTGCGTGACCTTGATACTTTGTTCAAGGGTTATGGGTATGAGACTTGTAAGCAGATATTGTGGCTCATGCCAAACACAACGGATTTAGACGTAGGTTTAAGGCCTTTGAATACAAATTTTGATGTTGTGGAGATGGTTAAAGCTGCATTGAGTAATGGGAACTTGATAGAAATTTATTTTGAAGATTGCATTGCAACCCCTAATATTATAGGCCCTGGAGATGATGGGGAGGAGGATAATGTGGGTGGCAGTGATGTGGAGGAGGATAATCTGGGTGGCAGTGGATCTTATCACATTTCCTAGGTGATGAAGATGATAGTGGAGATGGTGATGGGTTTTCTACTGACTCAGATGATAGTGTGGAGGATGAGCCGTATAAGCCTCCTCCAACAGGGTATGAAGAAGAAACAGAGAGTCAAGAGGAAGAGAAGTGTATAGGTAAGGGTATTGAAAAAAAAACAAAACAAGAAGAAAAAAAATGTTGTTGAGGATGTGGCATGGGAAGATACAATGGAAGAGGAGGAGAAACAAATGTCTTTCGAGGAGAGTAGGTATGAGTATAACTCTGAAGAGTTGAACACTCTTCCTTCAAGTGGTGCTGAGGAGAATGAAAAGGTTGTCAATCCAAAGTTTAATCCAAATGAGGTGTTTGGTCATGTACACTTGGAGCCGGGGATGTAGTTTGTGAGTTTGCAAGACTTTAAAAATGCTGTCAAAAACTACAGTATTAGTCTAAGAAGACAATTCAGTGGGTGAAGAATGACAAAGTCAGAGCCCGAGCGAAGTGTAGTAATGAAGTATGTGATTGGATGATTTATTGTGCTTGGAACAACAAAATGGCAGTTTTCCAAGTCAAAACTTTTGATGACATCCACACTTGCTGCAGACTTTTCAGAAACAAGAGGGCAAGTAGGGAGTGGGTTGCAAATAAATTAGAAAAAAGGCTAATGACACAGCCGAACATGACAAGGGCTGAGGCCTATGAACACATAAAAGAGGAGTACAAAGTTCATGTCCATTTAAAGAAAGTGACCAAGGCACTTCATAAAGCCAAGGCCAAAATAGAAGGGTGTGAAAAAGAACAATATGCAAAATTGAGAGAGTACTTAGGAGAGCTATTGAGAAGCGATCCAGGGTTTACATGTCAAATGCAAGTGATTCCACAACCTGATCCACAAGCCTGATCCATATTTTCGAAGTTATACTTTTGTTTTGATGCATGCAAGAGAGGGTTCAAAGCTGGCTGCAGGCCCTTAATTGGTCTTGATGGATGTTTCTTGAAAGGATATTATGGAGGTCAATTGTTAAGTGTAGTTGGGGAGGATGTCAACAAAAGCTTCTATGTCATCGCATATGCAATTGTTGATAGTGAAACAAAAGATAACTGGAAGTGGTTTTTAACCCTGTTACAGGAAAACATTAGCCCTCATTCAGTGTTTGGGTGTGATTTTATTTCTGACCAACAGAAGGTTTGTTTTGCTTATTTCAATTGAACTTGCTTTAATAGCCATGGTTTTATTTGTTTACTCTGTTTTTCCTTCACAAAATCTGATGAATTAGCCTTGGTTTTTTTTGTTCTTTTTGTGTCTATGTGTAGGGGCTGATTCCAGCACTACAAGAGGTGATGCCTGGTGCACATCATCATTTTTGTGAGCAACATGTCTAGAAGAACTTCATAAAGCAGTGGAAAGACAAGACAATAAGAGGCATTGTCTGGGAGAGTTCAAGATGCACCACTATCCCACTGTTCCAGCAGTTAATGGCACGATTGAAAGGGAAGAATGAGGCTGCATGGAAGTACTTGGATAATAGATCCCTCAAGTTGGGTAAAAGCTTATTTCAGCCACTGGCCCAAATGTGATAATATCACAAACAACATGGCAGAGGTATGGAATGCCAAGATTGTTGTTGGGTATAGGTCAAAATCAATAACCACTCTATTAGAGGAATTGAGGTGTTACATTATGAGGAGGATGGCTGCACATCAGAGGGTTTTAGGAACTGTTCGGGGTAAAATTGCTCCTGCTCAACAAAAGAAACTGGATCAGTTAAAGGTACTTAGCAATTCATGGACACCAACTTGGACTGGAAATCTTCAGCAAGATATGTATGAAGTCAGTGGGAGAGGTGATAGAGTTGGAGTGAATTTAACAACACATACATGTGCATGCAATGCATGGCAGCTGACTGGACTGCCATGTGAGCATGCTATAGCAGCCATCTGTCACAAAAATGAAGCAGCTGAGAACTATGTCCATCAATGGCTTACAGTGGATGCATTGTATGCCACTTATGCACACACTTTAAACCCAATGAATTCAGAAAAGTATTGGCCTTCATCTAATGAACCCAGACCTCTTCCTCCAAAATCTAAAAGGCCAATTGGGCGTCCCAAGAAACACAGGAAGAAGGACCAACTGAAGACCAAGGGAGTAGTACAAAGAAAGTCAAAATGACATATGCAGCCAAGTGTCCTAAATGTAGTCAGACTGGACACTATGCAAAGAGTTGTAAGGGACCACCAACTTCAAAAAAAGGTAACAGCCAAGCAAAATCACAATCTGTGAGGGTTGGCTCGAACTCAGTAGATGAAATCCCATTAAGTCAATGAGGCCCTTCAGCAGTTGCTAATTCTCAGCCACAAGAAGGCAACTTGAGAGGAGGCAGCCCACCTCCTTCAAATCCTGAAGAAGCAAATGCAGTGTTAAATTTAGAGACAATGAAGGCAGCAAGTAGTGGCACACGAAGCAGATTTTTGCATTTCATGACAACACCTGGTTTTAGGCCACCAAGGCAATCGTCAAGAAAATGTCCTATTGCTGTAGAAGAGCAAGGGAGTAGTGCATCAACCAACTGACAAGGAGTGCATATAATGTGATTTTTTGTGTAAATTGTGGCCATTATGTTTTTGGAGGCCTTATATAGGTTGTGTGGTTTTTTGTGAATTCTGGCCATATTGTATTTTTATGGCTTTACTTTTGATTCCTGCCAGTTGATTTTTTTTTGTAATGCACTATTTATAATGTGATCAATGAAGTATGTGTTTGGCCAAAATTACTTATGAAGTATGTGTTTGTTAACTGATAATGTGATCAATGAAGTATGTCCTATCTGATGTAATTCACAGGTTGATAAATGTTGCAGCTGAAGTATGTCCATTTTATGTTTTTTAACTGAGTTAGCTTGTTATTGGTACTATGTCATGCCAAAATAGAAATGTGAATTCCATTGGTTGATGAATGTGATATTTGCATTCCATTGCCGATTTATGCTGTGTTACTAGCAAAACCTTTAACCATTAAACAAATCATGCCCGATTTTCTGGTTGCAGGGACCAATTAGGACCCCGACACTCATTGTGAGGGACCAATTTGGGCCCTACATAATGCATTTATGATGTAATGCACTTTTGTTTTGTTGATTTGGACTGCATTCAAAAGCATACTAGTCAGGAACAGCACCTGTATCTGAGGTAATGCACTATTGTTTTTTTTAACTGAGTACTGCATTTGTACTGCGTTTTGTTGATTTGGACATGAATCCCTCATGTCCTATTTTTCTGTGGTCAGGGACCAATAAGTGCCCCGTGCATTTTGTCAGGGACCAAAACGACCCTCGAGTAATTTTGCCAGGGACCTAAATGGTCCTCGTGTTTTGGAATGAGTAACAAATATGCATTACAATATGCAACTTATGTATCAACAATTTCATGATTTATGCATCTATATTTGTACATGGATGGTTTGTGATTCAATGTAGCAAACTTTTTTCCTTCAGTCCATGCCTAACTATGCAATAGTCCATACTAAAAGACACTTAGCATCCAGTACTGCAGTTGTTGATACACAAATACATGATGCCAGAATATATAGAGGAATACATTGAAGGCTTTTTTATTATAAGCCATATGATACTACACACAGAATTTGTATAACAACAGGAAGGAGTACTCATTACAATTTATTGAAGGAAAAATACATTTGGGTAACTTGTTTTAACTTTTACAACACTAACAACAAACATATAGATCATGATCACACCAACACAAGCACCTAAGACCCTAGCTGACCTATCAACTATCCTAATTATTTTGTCCATCCTATCTAACTCCTCCACCATCTTCAGGTATACATCATTCAGTTTTCTTCCCTGCTGATGAAGCTTCATTCCTTGCTCAGTAATCCTCACATCTTGCTCTCTCATCATCATCTCCATATACTTCAACTTGAAATTAATTTCAGCAACATCCAACTCCACAGTGTGAATTCTTGCTTCTTCCAGCTCCATGGGTTCATTACAGACGTCATCTACCCATCTAAAAAAATCACAAAAGGGCTTCTTCTCCTTCCAAAAAAACCCACGGTTAGCAACTGTTCCAACTCAACAAAGGGGTAAATTACACATTGATACCTTGAAATTAGGACACCCAAGGAAAGACATGTTTGGGTTCCTCTCAGTTTTGGAGGTATAGACAATATTTTATCTCCCACATTTGCACCTATGACCGGCAATTCTTTTCATTGTTCTTTCCCCCATTGAAGTACTCCCACTAGATCCCCCCATGCAAGAAGAAACACTCATCTTCTCCTACGCCCAACAAATCCGGTTGATGTCCTCTACTGTCGTCGAGTTTCAATAATCAACGTCCATAGATTTTGGGGGCGTATTGCTGTTTAGGGTTTTGCTCTTCAATTTGGGGGATTTTTCTCTGTTTAGGGTTCGATTGAAGGAATTTGGGGTATTTTCATATTTAGGGTTGATGATGAGAACAAGAAACGATGTCATCCTCTCAATTACACAAGTTGCAACCTATTTGCAACAAAACGTCGTCGTTTTCTCATCCACGCTGTCCAAGGTCCCAGCCCCGTCAGTACACTAACGTGCCACATGGGCACCGTTAGTTTGGCCGTGATGGAGGAGTTTACAGAAGGACTAACGTGACCCTTTTTTTTATTTCAGGGACCAATTTGGTCCTTTTAAATTGTCAGGGACTGAAAAGGACTTAGTAGATATTGCCAGGGACTAAAAAGGGTGTTTACTCTTTTTTAATTGATTTATTTTTGTCATTTGTCATTTTTTAGGATGGAAAGATATGTAGATTCTTTTTTTGCAAAGTCAAGTAGTGGTAGTACTAAACGTGCTCGATCCGAATCTGCATCTGTTGATTTATCTCAAGATAAACAAAATGAGTGTGCTACTCCCTCAAGTCAAAACAGACCAACAGTAGAAGGTCCCCCGGATTTGTATGTTCCTGATCCAGGTAAAAGACTTCCTATTATTAGATTTGCGAAGAGTGCTCAAGAAAGGGAAATGATTCGAAGAATTTATCTAACGAATGGTCCTTGTCAACCAAAACTTGACAACTTTCCTTATGTAACAGCCCGTTACGTACCGGTATTGTTAACATTGATTATGATATTAAGCGCAGTTACAATCACAGTAATTGGGTTAATTAAATTACGGGCAAACTTTTTTCTTTTATCATATTTTTTCATAACCATAACCTTTTCCGTAATCAATTAAAACAACACTATAATTGTAAATGCAATACGCGGAAGCATTCAGCTTAACAACAACACTAATCTTTCTTTTTATTCAACTCGTTTAAACCCATCAACTTATTTTCATTTCTTACCAAGTTCTAGCCCTTTACATAAGCTACGCGTGGTTTCAAACTACGTACCAGGTGGAGTTCTACCCATCAAGTTAAACCCCTTTCTTTTAGTCTAGAAAAACTTAGATTTCCAAAATTTACACTGTGGTAATCGATTACCAGTGGGTGGTAATCGATTACCACCTGTCAAAAATGAGGCAGTAGCTAAAATTTCACCTCCTCTGTTCTGGTAATCGATTACCAACCTTGGGTAATCGATTACCTCACATGGTAATCGATTACCAAGCCTCAGTAATCGATTACCAGTGAAGACAGTAGCCAAATTTCGTCCCTTGTTGCATGGTAATCGATTACCATGCTTGGGTAATCGATTACGATGCAGCAAAAGTGACAGATTACAACATTTTAAGCCCAAAATGGGTTGTGTAATCCATCCCAAACACCTTAGTACTCCACCCAACACTTAAACACATCCTAATGTAGGCTCTAGGCCCTTCAAACATGCATTTTCATTCAATTATGCATCATTTACAAAGTCTTTAATATAATGGCCATTTTACATCAGATATGGACCATTTTACAACATCTTTGTCAAGGCTTCAAATACAATAAATGTGGCAATGGACAAGTCCCATGCTCACTCAAATATACAATAGATACTAAAGTCCTACATATACCTCAAATTGAAAGAATTCAACATGTAGTCATGAACATACAAGGCATGGCATTTTCAACATGCACAAGTTCATGATCTAAGTCTAAAGTATTAAACATGTGCAGGGTATGTCCCAATCCAATGCTCATCACATGGTGCCTCCAATATGCACCTCATGCTCCACTCTTCCAGGTTCAACCTAACCTGAAATGATGCCCCAAAACACGGGGTGAGATATATAAATATATCTCAGTAAATCAAGGGCCCTGGAGGTTTCTCCACCCCATGGCTCACTCAATGTATAAATATGACATCATGTAATATGCAAGCAATACAATATCACCAACCAACTGGAGACAACCCAAGAACATCCACGCATGGATTTATGTCCAAGGCTCCATCATATAACTCCCGAGACAATCCTGGCGCCTCTCCCATGGTTGAGAAGACTCCATGGCAAAACCCAACCGGAACTCCTCATGAGCCCTATCCGGCGGATGTCCCCCGTTTGGATCATCCTGGTGTCGCTCCCAGAGTCGACCCCATGGCATACCCAACTGGCATTCTCACACAGGATGAACCCAGCGGATGTCCAAACCAACACACGTCAACTGGCCAGTGACCAAACAATTTTTCATACAATCCAAGCAATATGCATACAAGCACACAATCACACCATGCCATAAACACATAATCCAACCACAACCTTCCACTAGGTGTGGTGGAGCACACAAGGGCTAAACCCCAGTTCCAAAGGTTACCTCAACACCGAACCCATGCTCCATACGTAAGCTCCAAGCTTACCCGCTTCCAAAGCGTCCAAAAGAGGCAACCTAGATAATCCACGACATGATCATCAAACCATTTCCAAATCAATCATTTAATCTCAAGTAATCATTCATTTTACTTTAATCTCTTTTATAGGTCAAATTACCAAATACATCATGAATCACACATTCTTTCTTCTCATTCCACTATATCACACTATACCATCATCCAATTAAACATCATTTTATATCATACAATCTCAACTACACAACTTTTACATCATTTTTCCTCCAAACCCCTCTATGGTTCGAATTCCTCAAAGATTGATTCTACAAGGTTTTCAATTCCATTTTAACACACACATTAATCATATAATCACATTATCAACCTATACCAATGATCCATCATTCAATTATTCAATTACACCACATAACAATTTTCATGAAATTTCCACAAATTTTCCTAAGTTAAAAACCCAACTTTTTCACCAAAATTTATCATAGCATTTCTAGCTTACAAGCATGATTCTAAGGCCTTTTCATCTAATAGCATTTTTCCATTTGAGCTCTCTATCGTCACACATCTAAGATTAAAGATTTAAAGCATAATTTCTAGATATACAAAACCAACCACAAAGATACCACAAATATACTCACCATCAAGTGTATGAACACCACCAAGGCTTCACCAATCCAAAGGAGATCCAAAAACTCCCAAAAACTCCAAGAACATCCATGGGTCGGATCTGTCCATGCCCAAAAACGCACAAAGGAGGTGGTTTCATGACTTAAGAGTACCACCAATGGCTTTAGAAGGTTGTTTACAATAGATTTCAACACCAAAATCAAAGGATTTGGTGAAGAATTGAAGAAATGGTGGAGAGGAGAAGAAATGGTTCTTTGTTGGTGAAAATGGGGAACTCCACGGGAAGGGAGGAAGAAAAGGGAGAGAGAAAGGCGTGGGGGTGAGTGGGGCCAAGTGGGTTTTGGTCCCACGGGTCCCATACGCGATCTAACTTTAATCCCGATAAAAATTCTGATCATATATTCTTAATCTACATATTTTTCCAGTCCATGACATATTTTTATTTCCCCAAAATATTGATAAAAATTTCACACTTATCGGTACACTCGTACCGCAGTATTTAACACTTAAAAAGTCACTATTCATCACTTTTTCACAATTTTGCCTACTCACTCAATTTTCCGCCCTGATTCCATTTCCAGCATTATTTTTGTCATATTAAAACTCTAACTCCATTTTTCATGCCTCGGTTTACGTTTTTGGCAAATTACCATTTTGCCCTTTTTGTCCATTTTGGCCATAGTTCTCTGATTTTCATTAATCCATCCATTCTAACTCATATTCTATCAAATAAATTCACATTTAATTTTCCGAGGTGTTATACCTCAATCCTTAATTGGGGCTAAAATGCGTAGATTTAACCCTCAATGGTACAATGAGTTTGGCACTTGGTTGAAGTATATTGAATCAAAAGATGTTGTATTTTGCTTGCATTGTTATCTATTTAAATGTGAGCATGGTGATGGAAGGGGTGGTCATGATTCATTTGCAGGAGAAGGATTTAGCAGTTGGAAGGACAAATAATGACTTTTTAAACATATTGGGAAATTTAGAAGCATTCATAAGTTGTGCTTCAGTGCTGCCAAAGATTTGATGAATCAAAATCAACATATTGACATTGTTGTGTCTGGCATTTCTGACAGAGCCAAACAGGATTATCGTATTCATCTGGATGGTTCTATTCGATGTATTCGATATCTCATACGACAAGGTTTGGCTTTCCGGGGACATAATGAGACATATGCTTCAATGAATTAGGGAAATTTTGTGGAGCTTGTAAAATTCCTTTACGAAAGCAATGAGGAGGTAAATAATGTATCTTTGAATAATGCCCCTGATAATCTCAAAATGATAGCTCCCTCAATTCAGAAAGATATTACTAGTTTTGCTGCTAGTTTAGTTACCAGAGCTATTATTTCAGATATTGGGGATAATCTATTCTCTATACTAGTTGATGAAGCTCGTGATATATCAATTAAAGAACAGATGCCCATTGGTTTAAGATATGTGAACTGCAACGGTGACACTATTGCGAATTTTCTTGGTCTTGTTCATATTTCAGATACTACAGCTAGTTCACTTAAGAAACAATTGAGATAATTTTTGCCAAAAATGGCTTGAGCTTGACAAAGATTCGTGGTCAAGGTTATGATAGCGCAAGCAATATGAGTGGTCAATTCAGTGGTCTGAAAAGCTTGATTTTAGTTGAAAATAATTCTGCTTACTATTTCCACTGCTTTGCACATCAACTTCAGTTAGCTCTAGTAGCTTGTGCTAAAAAGGTTTACGCTTTGACTGATTTATTTAATTATATACCGTTGTTGTGTAATGCAGTTGGTGCTTCTTGCAAAAGAGCAAATATTTTGAGAGAAAAGCAATTTGATGAGCTAGTAAAAAGTATTGAAAGCGATGATGTTCAATCAGGGAGAGGCTTAAATCAAGAAATGAATTTGTCACGACCAGGGGACACACGTTGGAGCTCACATTACCGATCTTTGGTAAGTCCGTGTACATTGTTTGATCCTGTGCTTTATGTGCTAGAAATTATAAAAGATGATACAACTCTTATGCATGTGAAAAGTTCTGAAGCCTCTGGCCTTATGATGAGTATGCAAACTTTTGAATTTGTATTACTTTTGAACCTGATGATCAAGGTCTTGGCAATAACGAATGAGTTGTCACAAGCACTTCAAAGAAAAAATCAAGATATTGTAAATGCTATGACTCTTGTAAAAGTTTCAAAGGTGTTATTACAGAAGATGAAGGATGATGGGTGGGATAATCTATTTAAGAAGACTTCTGATTTTTGTATAAAACATGATATAGATATCCCTGATATGGAAAGTGTACTTGCATTAAAATGGAGAAAAAAACGTAGAGGACCAGTTACTCATCTGCATCACTATAAGGTTGACATATTTTATGCAATGATAGATACTCAAATTCAAAAGTTGAATGATCGTTTTAGTGAAGTTAGTTCAGATTTGCTGGAATGCATGACATGTTTAAATCCGTGCAACTCTTTCTCGGCATTTGACAAAAATAAGTTGTGTGAATTTGCTGGCTGTTATCCTGCGGATTTTGATTTGAATGATTTTTTTATGCTTGAATATCAGCTCGACACATATATTTTTTATATGCAAAGTGATCCTGATTTTTTTGAATCTACAAGGAATAGCTGATCTTGCCAAGAGAATGGTTGAAAAGAAAAAAACATATTGTGTATCCTTTTGTTTATTTACTTGTAAAGTTAGCATTAACTTTGCCCATAGCAACTGCATCTGTGGAAAGAGCATTTTCAGCTATGAAATACATCAAGACTGCACTTCGTAATCGGATTGGAGATGAATGATTGAATGATTATTTAGTGTCATATATTGAAAAAGATGTATTTGATAGCATTGGTAATGAGGCAATTATGATGCAATTCCAAAAAATAAGGCCTAGAAGAATGACATTGTAATTATTTTTATTGTAATATATTTTTATTATTAAAATATATGTACTTGAACTTGAGTGCCCACCCTTCTTCAAATTCCTGGATCCGCCACTGTGTGTGTGGTTCAATGACAATGTGAGAGATTATCACAAAAGCAACGAGCAATACCAAGGATGAGGGAAGAATCGAGGGTAGCATTCATAAGGAGGCTAATATATGATGATGTTGCTTGTGAAGAACAACTCCGAATGAATACTTACACATTTGGAGTGTTGTGTTCTCTTGTACATGTTGAGAGTAAGCTAAAGGAATATGAGTTAGTATCAATAGAAGAAAAAGTAACTATATTTTTACACATATTAGCTCTCCATACTTAAAAACGTGTCACCAAGCACTACAAAAGAATTACGTTATTTGTTGAGATCTTTTACTAGAGGTTAATAAAATCCCTAGAAAAGATATAAATTCTGGCACTTTTACTGAACGCCACTTTGCCAAAAAATTCATTTTTAATTTATATAAAATGACAGGTTTTGTCAGCTATAATTTATATAATTTGAAGACTGCTACAACTTTATATATGAATATTTTAAAAAATATATTTGTTTTTCTTCAAACCCTAACACACTTTGTTCAGCAGCACCTTCCTAACGCCTTATTCTTCTTATTCTATCTCCCAAGCGTATTTCCTCATTAGAATCATGGTGTGGAGTCTGCACTAAGGTATTTTCTTCATCCTTTTTATCGAGCATGAAGAAAATTGGCTAATTTTAGAACTCTGAACTCTCTTGCCAGATTACAGAGACGATGGTTGTTGGAAATTTCATTCCTCTGATATCACTTGTTGGAGATGGAATAAAAGAACAGAACAAGTATAGTAATATCAAAATTTTACAAAACAAAATACAATAAAAAATATAAGTGTTACAACATTAAGACTAATTTTTCTCTCAATATAACTCTTTTTAAACTCTCTCTTCTTCTCTCTAAGGCTTTGTTTGGGAGTTTGGAGGGGATGGGAAGGGAGGGGATCCAAGGGAGGGGAAGGAAGGGAAGAAAATTGGAGGCTATTCTCTTCCCTTGTTTGGGAGTTAAAAAAAGGTAAGGGAGAAATTGGAGGGTTAATGAAATATTTTTACAATTTTACCCTTCTTTTTTCAATTAATATAAATATTATATTTTACAAATATAGTAAAATTTAAAATTTCAAAACAAAATCATTTACATATTTTCACAATACTAAAAAAGAGCATATTTTTTACAAAATTTCTATGTTGCAAACGATGAAAATTTCGTCAAAAAATTACGTTTTTTCGGAATACTTTTCGTCGAAAGGCGACGAAATTTTTATCTAATGAAATTTCTTACAAAAAAAAAAAATTCGGTCGAAATTTTCGACAGAATTTAGTTTTTGTCAAAAGTTTTGACGAAAATGATTTCTTAAATATTTTCGATGAAAAAAAGAATTCCGTAACAAAATCTTGACGAAATATTTTCCATCCAAATTTTTTGATGAAAATATGTTTCGGTTAAAATTTGACGGAAATCTTTCTCAAAATTTTTGAGGAAAATATTTCTATCAAAATTTCGACGGAATTTAGATTCTGTAAAAAAACTTGATGAAATATTCTTTTCATTCATATTTTTTACAGAAATGTTTTCTCGTCAAATTTTTTACGCAAAATATTTTGACGAAAATGTGTCTCTTGAAAATTTTGATAGAAATGTTTTTTATCGAAATTTTTTGAAGGAAATATTTTCCGTTGAAAATTTTGACGTAAATTTTTTTCGTCCAAAAATATTACGGAAACATTTTCGTCAAAAACTTTTGAAAGAATTTAGATTCTATAAAGAATTTTGACAAAAAAAAAATTCGGTCATAATTTTTTACATAACTGTTTTTTGTCACAAATTTTTACGAAAATATTTTTCGTCAAAAATTTTCATTTTAAATGTGTCCGTTGAAAATTTTGATGGAAACATTTTCGTAAAAAAATTTGACGGAAATGTTTTCCGACAAAATTATTTTTTGTCAAGAATTTTCGATGGAAATGTGTTTCGTCGAAATTTTCGACAAAAATATTTTTCCTTCAGAAGTTTAATGAAATATTTCTGTTGACAGATTCGAAAAATTTAAATTCTATCAAGAATTTTTCCTGGATTTTTTTTATCCGAAAATAATTTATGTTAGTGATTATGACCAAATCTTGTTCCATCTCTAATTCTGTCTTTTGTTTTATCGAAAATGTTTTTTTGTCTCTATTTTCGACGTAATATGATTTTCGTCAAAAATTTTGTCACTGTTTTTGTCGAAATATTTTTCGTCCATACATTTTGTCGGTATTTTAGACTTTTCTAATAATGTCACATTTAAAAATGATTCATATTTATATAGTTTTAACATTTTATTGCTAAGGATAGATAAGTAAATTTCAATATTTTCCCCTCAAATTGGGGGAACTTTAATTTTAAGCGTGAGAAGAGTTTTGGAGGATTTTGTAAAAATCCCTAATTCCCTTCTCCATATTTTTAAACTCCCAAATAAGGAAAGGACTCACTGAAACCTGTCTTCCCTTCCCTTCTCCTCCAGAAACTAACTCACATACAAAGCCTAAGAGTATTCCAACACACACTATTTCTCTTTCTCTCAACTAGTGCTTCGACACTTTATCTCTCTTTTCTATCACTCAACTAATATCACTAACTCACTTATTTAGTACAACATGCACCTATATTTATAGACTTCAGTAACCGACTTGTCTTCTAACTTTACCGACTTTCCTAATATCATATTCAAAAGACTACAACATTCATTGCCTTCTTTTTCTACTTACTTTGCCAAATTGTCCGGAAGAGTGACTATTTTGTCACTATTGGCAAAAAAAAAATTAACAGAGTGTCACGTTAACAGTAAATTTTACCAAAATACCACGTGGTATATTTCACTACACAATATAGCGAAATATGTTTGCAAGTAATTCGCTACACAGTGTAGCAAAATATGCCACGTCAGAATGCTCAGAACCAAAAAGTGTCATGTGTCAAAATTGTTGAAATTCGCTACATAGGGTAGCGAATTTCAACAATTTTGACACATGACACTTTTTGGTTCTGACATGACATATTTTGCTACATGATGTAGCGAATTATTTGCACATATATTCCATTACACAATGTAGCAAAATATGCCACGTGACATTTTGGTAAATTTACTATTGGTGTGGCAGTTTGGTAATATTTTTCTAAAGAGTGGCACTGTGGGCACTGTTCCCAAATTGTCTTCTCTCTCATTTTGTATTATTTTTATAGCAACTACAACTTTCTACAACATTTGACTCTTCACCTTTTATTTGATAAGCTAGAAACTTCAAGAATCACGGTGAAGGAAATGAGCCTTGTCTCTTCTAGATTGTTTGTGTAGCTTCCACATACTTCCAAATAATTATTAATGATAGTAATGGTGCCTTGTCTGAGTTTGTACTTGTGTCCATGGTCGCAGATCGAAGCTCTGAAATGTCATTATTAGTTGGATTTGCATTTTTGCAAAGGTTCAGAAGTGGAAACAACGAGCTTTTTTTTTTCTCTTTTGGTGTGTCTTGTGGCGTCGGTTTTAACTGAATCAGAATAGTTTAGGTGAGAAACTATGATATATACCTCCAACATTAGAACTATGGAGTTGATTCTCATCACAATCAAGTTGGAGCTGTTAATCCGACTTTGATGTTCATTTCTAGTGGCTACGGTTCATAGTTGTGACACTGCATCTGGTTTCTCTCTGCGTCTTCATCTCTTGTCGGAAATCGAAAAACTATCTCCTTTTCTTTTGTTTGCCGTTGTGGCAGAAGGAACTGATCACTAACAACGTGCGTGTTTTCCGAAATGCATTGATTTCCATTGCTCCTTACGGTTTTAATCTTATGTTCACCTTTAAGATCTCTTTCCCCTTGTTAATAATTTGGATGTTCTTGCATTTTCATCGACACACTCTCATTTTTATCTATGCCACTTGACATTTTTATCTCTTATAAGGAACTAACAACATAGTTGCTCTTCTTTTCCACGCTCTCATTTCAAGCATGCTTTATTTGCTCTTTTCTTTGAAATCTGCATTTTAGGATTTTTTTTTTTTTGGTTTACATCTATAATGTCACATGACACCAACAACTTTCCTACACACAATATTGTGTGGGGTCTACACTTTCTAAAGCAAAATAATAATAATAATAATAATAATAATAATAGTGCACGCAAAATGAATTTCTATAACATTACACCATCACTTTTCCTATAATATAACTCTTATAAAACCCTTTTTTCTTGGTAATTTATATTTATATTTTATTTTTTTCTAGATTTTGTCAAATTATTTCTCGTTGGGTTGAAGGTGTTGAAAGCATGTTTGTTGTGTCATTTTAATTTGATATTTCCAAATCAGGTGTCCGTTTTTCTTTTTCTAGATTTTAGTGTTTCTATTTTTTTTTTTTCTATTTGTTTATTTTGGTGATTATGGCACGATGAATCAATGGGTGAGAGGTGTGAGTAGAGTGACAAATCTAAAGGGATGCTTGATTTCGTATGGTGTGTGGACGGGGTGGTTTTGGTGATTTTGGGGATTGGAGTGCGGAAGAGAAGTGGTAAAGTGAAAGGAAGTTGGTGGCTACTATGGCTATTAGCAGGACTAAGTTTATAGTCATGGTGATGAACGTGAAACCCATTTCCTCCTCTTTTTTTTTTGTTCTTCTACTAACTCTTGTGGCTGCTAATTAAGCTTTGAGAAACCCAGACTTCGATAAGCTATAATTTATAGAGATATCTATGATTGGCAATGCATGAAAATAGTCAAGGGCATGTGAGCTGCTTGTCTACCATATATTCAAATATTCTCATGCATGCATGTTGGATGACAGCTTATGACTTGGTGTTATTATTCTTGTAATTATTTATTATTATATATTTTTTTTAGGGAAGAATTCACCGCTAAAACAGATTCAGGAGAAGCTTACAAAAAACCTTTGGAAAAAAAATAACGGAAGGAGAATGAACTAGGATTTGAACTAGCATATGTTGGTTGTATATCTAGCAACTTTACCAGTTAAACTACCTATATGAGATACTCTTCTTGGTGATGAGATTTTATCGATACAGAGCATTATGGTGTGATTGTTTGCTTTACATCAAGCAAATTAACCTATATTGGTCTATTATCTTTAGATTCTCTTTCACCAAATGCTGCTCGCAGGAATCAGTGATATTTCTGATACTCAACATCTTAGCTGTTTTCACTGGCCTTTATCTCCTTCTCTTTGGCTCCTCTACTTCTGATGCAGCCCCCACACGCCTCTACGTTGGTGGAGATATTTTTCTTCTCATCTGTCCATTCCACATCTCAACCCAAAACCTTAAGGCTGTAGGTTTATGGGTCTAGCCAATATGGTACTTCTTTACATTTCATACTTGAATACTTCCAACATCTTCCCAACATCATACTCATCCCCTTAAAAGCAACTTCTGCGGAAGTCTTTTTTCTTTTAACTATTGGAGTCACGATAGCCTTTATGCGGAAGGCTTCAAACATCACTATCTCTAAATACTGGCCGAGGCCCAACCAAACCTTAAGCTCCGATACCACTGTTAGGAATGGCACGGGGAGCCCAAAACACTTTGCAAATGGTACATTCACCAATGGGTTAAATGATAAACTATAATAAGTGGGCCGACATCACATCTCAACCCAAAACCTTAAGGTTGTAGGTTTATGGGTCTTTTGCACTTTATATGGTTATCACTTGGTCTATGTCTAGCCAATGTGGTGCTTCTTTACATTTCATACTTGAATTCTTCCAACACTGACTTCATTCTTGTTCATATTGATAATCTTGAGCTTCATAAAGAACTCCTTACCCGTCAAAATAGTACTCACAGCAATGGAGATGGTCACAATTTGCTGAGTGATGATGGATCCATGTACAGAAGTCAGAGGACAAAAAGTAGTGATGGGTGTTGTCAAAGCATGCTTGGACAGGATCAGTTGGCAATGCTAGGAGAAGAACACAGCTGCAGATATTGCAGAGAAGGTTGGATTTTTGGGCTTCATTATGTTGCATACATCTGTGGGCTTTATTTAGATTTAAAAAGGTCATATCCCAGTTCTCTTTATTCATTCTTATTTAGATTTATTAGGTTTAAATTGCAATTATAACAATGCTATCGTGGAGGGGATCAATTCATATAGTTAAGCTGGTAGGATGTTTACCAAAAATAGAAATGAGATGTCACCCTTGAAATGAGATATCATATTTGGAAGGGTTTAAATATTTCATTCTTGCATTCTGAATTGGAGATATCAAGAGGAGCTAACTCGCCTTAAAGAGATTTGGGTAACTCAAAAAAAGAAAAAAAAAAAAACTTGAAATGAGATCGCACATGGTGTCTTGAGAGGTCTACCGTCAATGAAAAATGATCTACCACCGCACAATGGCCCTGTTTCCAAGTGCAATTGCAGGGTGCTGGAGTGAAAAAAAAAAAAAAAAAACCACGTGATGCGAATGCCTGCCGTCTTCCACTTGCACTTTCTAATTTGCATCTTAGTATGTGTTCAATGATTATTTACATTCACAAAGTCCTATAGTTTCTATGGAATTTCATCTTAGTATGTGTTCAATGATCGTACTTTACTACATTGCTTCATGATATCACATAAATACAATAGGAGTATAACGCCCTAAACTGTTTTAGAACTTTAGATACCGCTCAACGCAGAACCATAGTCCTCTGCTGTCTCCAATTACTCTTGCTTTTATGGAATATAAACACTGGGATATATTTATCTTATGTGATAGGAAAATTGACGTCTCATGTTATAGAAATAGAATTACAAATGGGATCCACATGTAAGAAGAGAGAAAAAAAAATAGACGTGGGACCCACTCCAACGTTGTGTGGGTAGGAATCTTATTTATCTTATGCAACATAAGATAAATATAACCCATAAATATTTCAAGAGAAAAGTTGTGTATTTATGAAAAAACGAGCAGAAATAATTGAATCACACGAGTATTTTACAAAAGTATCTATACCTGTTTTCGTGCCAGCGTACATCCTTCAAAGCTTAGCTAAATACATGCTATCCCCAAATTGTCACCAATTAAGTAATTGGCAGGCCAATGTAGTAGCAGTTAACTCATTGGAGATCCAGATATTAGTAGAGCGTCAGCGAAATTCTTCTTACCCGACAGCCACTTCAGCAGCCTTTTCTTCCTCATCATCCAATTCAAAGTACTCATTGTTCTCAACAGGACTAAACATGTAGAACATGACAATGTAAAACACAAGACTAGCAGCCTCCTCTGCAAAATTAATGACCCACTGGTACTTATACGAAGCAATGGTTTCAAGGGCAAAGACCCCAAAGCGCGTGAAACACAAGTATCCAATGACAAGAAGACAAAACCGCCTGAAAAGCGTCAACTTGGCCAAGTTCGTAGCAGCCTTATTTCCATGGGTAGTCTTGGAGGTTTCCCTGAGCGACCTTATGGACCAAACAATGGGGAAAATAATAGCGCAGCAACAAACAATATCCACGAGCAAGAAAACCTGGTTCCAAGTTACCCAATCCTTGATGAAGGGTCCAGTCACACCAATCACAACGGAAGCGATATTCGCAAGAACCTGAAGCGGGATTACAATCATGAGCACCTTCTTCCCCCTCTCCCGGAGGAACGGTTTCAGGAAGGACCAGCCGGTGCTGACCAAGACGATGACGGTGAAGAGCAAGACACTGCGAATGAACTGGAAAATGTACAAGAGGACATCCCAACCGTGAGTGGTGCCGGTGACCTTGACGTTGTGCTTCTCCTCGGCGGCGCAGATGAGGTTGAGAGCCTTCATGAGGAGGAGCGCCGCCATCAAGAGGTGGTTCCGGTGAAGTGAAAGCTTGTTGGAGCGGCAGATGAAGAGCCAGAAGGCGAAGAATGCGAGGTAGGCGATGGAGAAGAGGAAGAAGAGTGAAGGGAGTTGAGTCTGGCCGGCGGCCAGGTAGTCGCGGGAGCCGTCGGAATCGAGGTTGAAGAGCTCGGTGTGGACGGCCATGGAGACGGAGCTGTTGGGTGCGCAGTTAGCGAAGAAGAGGCTGAATTCGTTGGGGGTTGCGACGGTGTGGGAGCTGTTGAAGGAGGCCAATGGCGGAGGAGAGAGTTTGCTGAACCTTAAGAGCAGCGTGATGTAGCGGGAATCCAAAAAGCAGAAGCTAGGGTTTTGCTGGATCTCTATCAGGACTTGGAGGAGCGATTCTTCGTTCAGGAGGAAGAACCCAAACAGTGACAGTTTGGGTTCCGCCGCAGCAGCCACCGAGACGGCAGAGACCGCGATGTTGACTTGGCCCGAGTGAGTGAACCTGAATTTCTCGAAGAGGATCATGGGTCGCGTGTCGGAAGTTATGGTTAGAGATTTGATCTCCGCCGTTGAGGGTAAGATGAGGAATAGGAGTAGGACCAAAACGGCGGTGGTGATGACCGTTTTGCTCATTTTCGAGGGAAGGTGCTGATTGTTGCTGCGGAGAAAGAAATGACGCTAACGGGACGGTCCAATTAAACAGTGTGTTACGCAAGTTAAGCTTAGCTTATTGTTGAAGACAACACATGAGAACAATCTTCCACACAACTCTAGCAAGTATATCTTCCATTGAGAATCTGATATTTAAATAAAAAAAATTCTATCTCTTATGTTTACAAATATCACAATTATCCATGAATTTCTATTGTTAATAGCACCAAACAAATGGTACTTATTAGATTTTTCCACAACACACACCGATCATTGCGATGCCAAGTAAATACGACGTCACTAGGGACGACTAGACGGAGTTGTCAAAGTCAACTAAATATATATATTCTTAAAGTCATGGATGGCTCCTTCGGAATTTTTATTGAAAGCAAAAACGTCTTGATCGAAGAATGAATCAACAGAGATTTGCTATGTGGTCACGATCATCCCCCAAAAACTCCTAAAAAGACAACTTCAATGACGTCAGATGCTATTTTATTTTTATTTTTTTCAACAAAAAAAGCATTGCCTTCGTTGACTTTCAACTCAATTTTGACTAAAATTTTAACCAAACTTTCTAGCTTTAGTGGCGGACCTAGAATTTTGTGTGAAGAGGTAAAAATAAAATATTAAAATTATAAATATTATTAAGAATAATAAAATGAATTAATTATTAGAAATATTCTTAGGAAAAAATAAATTATTAGCACTATTAATCTATTGCTATTAAATAAATATTATTTTCTTTATACAATAATAAAATAATCAAAATTTAAGAGTTATAACCCAATCGACCCACGAGAAGAAATAAGAAGATGAAAAAGATAAAAGGCCTTACGGAGTACGCTATCTCAAACATTTGACAAATAACAATTCCATATAACGAAAAAATTAAGAAAGATTTACAAAGATTTTTCTTTTTTCTTTTTCAATATTGGTTGATAATTCTAATCACAAAGTTATAACTTCATATTTTGATCACTGACGTACTAATATTTGAACTATTACTTGGTGGATCGGCATAATTTTTTTGAAAATAATTTCAATTTATAAAATTCACTATTGTTTATTTTAGATTTTTAAAATCAATTTATCTAGATATCTTTAAAAGAATTTAGACAATTTTTTTTTAAAAAAAGTACAAGCAAACAAAACCATGGCCCTTTAAAATTCATCATTGTTTTCAAAATTTTATGCGACACACAACCATCGGTGTAACAGCCTGTTGTACACCGGTATTGTTAACATTGATTATGATATTAAGCGTAGTTACAATCACAGCCGTTCATTTAAAAAATGCGAGTAAACTTTTTAATTTTCATTACGCGAGCAATTAAAACAATAATAAAATATAATGAATAAAAGCTAACATTTAAAACAATAATAAAACGTAATGAATAAAAGTTGTGATCATAACTGAGATCTAAATGCGGAATAATAATATTAATTATCTAACTATCATATAATACTTCTCTTAAGCCACTAAGGGGTTCCCATAAACCCACTTAACCAAAACCTCACTTTTACGATTTTTACCTATCCGGATATTGTTCAGTCTTTTGGACACTGCAGAAAATCCACGTGTCGCAAATCTCTCATCTTTTAGTCTGTTATTTTAGACTTAATTATCTTTCCAGCAAGCTATCACATGCTCCAAAAAGTTCTCATTTGCTCCGGTTATCACCGTTTTAAGTTGGACAAGCAAAGCTGCCACCCAACCTCAAACCGGCCTCCAAACAGCCTCTACTCTTTTAACGATTCTGAACAAACTACTTCACCAATTTCTCTAAAAATTTCATACAGTAAACTAGATATCTCAAGCTTCAATTTTACATATCATTTGCCTAATTTAACCAAGAATTGAGGTGGGAATAAATTCCCCAAAAATAGCACCCGACAACCCCATGCGCAGGGCACTTCTGAATAATCCTCACTCTTCTGCCTTTATAGGTCTGCGTAGATCTCCAATGGATACCAAATTTTAACACAACATAGTTGACATCTCAATCTTCAAAATGGTGTATGGCTCGTCCCTATTGGACTTCCGTGGAGGGAGATATGATCTCCCAAAATATGTCATTTCTAGAAAATTCTACAACCTATCCCACTTTATCAAAAGTGTTATCTATCATCAATGGTACCTCATATTCAAAGGTGGCACTCAAGGACAAGCAATGACTTGGTACTCTTACAATCCGTCACAATTTATATCCATTTACTTAATTTACCTCTCATTAGTTGCATTATCAAATCTTAAATACATTTCAATCACCTTAGTCCAATTCCATGCATTCTTCAAACATACACATAATCATCAACTAAAATAGGTCTATTGCCCTTTCATCATACATCATCCTTCAATAATACACAAGGTCCAATATTACAGTTACATGCCTCCAATTACGATATATTTCAATAATCCTTCAATTTCAACATAATGAAATAACCTCAAAATAAAGCATGACAAATGTACAACTAGACTTAGACAAAAGATGGAATGAGCAAATATGATAATATGCATACACCTAACTCCATATAAAATGTTAATGCCCTAAGACTAGCTTAGGCCGAGTGGCCTCAAAATGCAAAAGATGTATAAATCTTCAATGCTCATCCTACGGGCCTCTTGTCCACAGCTCCTGCCCCCACTGCTACTACTTGAAATAAAGTTCCCAAAATGGGGTGAGATATTCGGATATATCTCAGTAACCCAGAGGTTCTGGAGATTACCTCGCCCAATGGCTCACTCAGATGCACATCAATAATATATTACAATAACCATAAAGGGATAAAGCAAGGGATTTAGTGAAGTATGGATGTGTAGGGAGTAAAAATATGATGAAGGCGGAATGGTTGATGCCAAAGTCACGCAACATCTGGCCTATTGGCCTCAGCATATAGCCTGCGGGTTCTCATCCAAGAAAGTATTCCCAGAATATCAACCAAGGTACCCACCACCAATATGTAACAGCCCGTGTTAACCCGGATTGCTAACACACTATCGTATTAAGCCACGCTTAATTAAAATGCGGAATAACTTTTTCTTTAATTCAATTATGACGTCATTAACTTAGCCAACTTGATTACTTAATCATTTTCATAAAAATACTGCCTGTATGTAAATTGCAAGACAACTAACTGAAATACCTCATATATAAATAATACGTGAGTATCTAAAACCACAGGACTACAACACATAGCCTGGGTCAAAATCCTGATACTTTAATTACAACATAGTTAGAAAGACATTAACACAATCATGTGGCATGGACAAACCCCATGCTCACCAAATAAGGCAACAAAGCCCAATAGCAGTCTCAACATAGATAGCATAATCAAAACGGAAAACATAACAGTCAACTCAGCACGTCAGCATATCATCAATATCAGCTCAGCTCTGGCCTCCTGCCACCTGAGCCCTCAACATTACCTGATCCTGAAATAAGCGTCCCCAAACGTGGGGTGAGATCTCTAACAAGAAATCTCAGTAAGACAAGGGGTCCTCAAGGAGTCTCCACCCCAAGCTCACTTACATGTGTAATATAAGTTCTAAAAACAGTATTTACAATATAAGTTCCAAAACTATGCGATGCAGCAATTAATCATGCCATGTGTGCATATCAAATCTACTGGCCAGAGAAATGTAGGAATACGTCTATGCCTACATGAGTACCAGGACGCTACCTGTACCTCACCACAGCCTCACCATCTTGTATGTACTACATACTCAGGCTTACCGTATAGGTGGACACCACATGCATATCATAATAGCTCATTACATATAAACAGCTCAACAGCATTTCAAAATAATCAAAGCATGTAACACAGCATGCATAAACCCATCCCCATGGGACATGGTGGAACATCAAAATGGCTAAACCGAGGACACGAAAGCTTACCTTGCAAGCTAGCTATCCAAGCCAAGAGTCCAACCACTCACTAGTCCTCAACCAGCAGTATCACAATCTGATATGGACCATATATCAAGTCAATATTAATGTACAACATGCATACAACCTAAAGACTACGCCTTTCCTTTACGGTTTACGTCTTAAGGCTTCCAACAAAGCCATAAGTCCTTAATCACATGATTCTGACTTTGTCCATTTATTACAGAAGTTCAACTTCCTTAAACTAGGGTCCACACACACCCCATAGCTTACTGTTCATACAGTGAAGCTACTGTCTGCGCAGAACCCAGGATATCCGGATATCAGAAGGGGCATATCCGGATATGCCATATCCGGATATCACACTGGACATATCCGGATATGTCATATCCGGATACCCAGATCCCATATCCGGATATCAATATCCGGATACCATATCCGGATACTGATATCCGGATATCTGTTCGACAGATATCCGGATATCTCACGACAGAATGCAGTTTCTGCATTTCGTGAATATCCATCCCAAAGATCCAACTTTTAACACATGTACATGTTAAAGCATGCATCTTTAAGCATATACAAGTTCATTTAGGTGTTGGTTACTTCATTTTAATCTTTTACATGCCAAGACACCAACTTTAAGCATTAAAACTTAAGATCAAAGGTGTAGGAACTTACCCCAAGCTTTGAGCAGCCAACAATGGTGCTCTTGGAGCTCACAAGTCAGCTCCAATATACAGACCTCAAAGTGCACGAAAATGTCACCCAAGCAAGGACCTTTCCTCACAAGGAAAGCTTCTTGAGGCTTCACCACTCAAGAACAAGACTCCCAACCAAGTCAAGGAAGGAACTCAGCCTCACACTCTCCCTCAAACAGCAACACCCTCAGAAACAAGACCACAACCCCTTACAATGCACTCACTCAAGTGTTTCCATGGTGAAAGAGGAAGGATTAAGGCTAAAGGTGGCAACTTTCAAGCCAAATGGCCAAGGATGAAGGGAGGAAGAAGGGAGGCAAGCTGCAGCCACCCAAAACCCACGTAGGAAAATAAGCATGTCTAGGGTTGTGTGCCAAAATGTCTATTTATAGGCACAAGGCTACACACGCGCAGTATTAGCCTTAATCGCAAAGTAAAAGATATTGATCCCAAACTTCGGATTCTAGACCTACGCATTTTTCTAAGATTTGTCATATTTTTATTTTATTTTTCGGAGCACCTTTCCGGTACGCGCTTTTCCATAGCCAGTATCAGTTCTGGCATCAGATTACGTCGTTTTGACTTGAAACTCGTTTTACAAGTCCTACATAATATTCTAGTAATTATCATGCGTTCGTTATAATTTTCCGGGATACTTTTCCGGTACGCATTTATACCGAGTAGCAGAACCGGTATCTGCGCTTTTCTTCCGAAAAGCGACTTTCGGCATTTATACTCACTCAATATAATTATCTAAGCCCATTAATAATTATTAGGGTCAATTATGTAATTATTTCCTAATTATCATAATTAATTTACTAATTACCTTAATTAACGGTGCGGGTTCTTACATTCACCCCACCTTTTTAAGGATTTTGTCCTCAAAATTAGAAACATACCTGTCTCGAAAGTCGGGATACTGTCGGAGAAGCTCGTCCTCTCGCTCCCAGGTACACTCCTCAGGACTACGCCCAGTCCACTGCACCTTGACCATCGGAATGATCTTGCTCCTAAGCTGTTTCTCGCCTCGATCGAGAATCTTGAGTGGTCCGACGGGAGTCTTTAGGTTCTCTCGAACCTCCACATCATCCGGCTGCACCACGTGCGAAGGGTCTGCTATGTACTTCCGAAGCTGAGACACGTGAAACACGTCGTGGATGTTGGCGAGGTTCGGAGGTAAGGCGAGTCGATAGGCAACTGGTCCTACTCTACCAAGGATCTGGTAGGGCCCAATGAATCGCGGGCTCAACTTCCTCACGCCGAGTGCCCGTCCAACACCGGTGACAGGTGAAAGTTTCACAAACACGTGCTCGCCCTCACTGAACTCCAGTGGTCGATGCTTGACATCATAGTAGCTTTTCTGACGATTCTGCGCCTGCTTCAACTTTTCCCTGATCATCTGGATCTGTAGGGTAGTATCTTGGACAAAGTCCAAGCCAAAAAGCTCTTTATCTCCAACCTCAGACCAGCAGGTAGGAGTCCGACACCTCCTACCGTACAGCGCCTCGTAGGGTGCCATGCCTAGACTAGCATGAAAACTGTTGTTGTACGAAAATTCAACCAACGGAAGGTACCTATCCCATGCAGAACCCTGCTCCAACGTGCAAGCTCTCAACATGTCCTCCAATGTCTGGATGGTCCGCTCAGTCTGTCCGTCAGTCTGAGGGTGATAGGCGGTACTCAATCTCAACTGCGTACCAAAAGCCTCCTGCAGCGCCTCCCAGAACCGAGATGTGAACTTCGGGTCCCTATCACTGATGATACTCTCGGGCACCCCGTGAAGCCTCACAATCTCGCGGACGTATAGCTTGGCCAACTGCTCTGTAGTGAAGCTCACCTTCACTGGAAGAAAATGGGCAGACTTGGTCAATCTGTCCACAATGACCCAGATAGAGTCACAACCAGCCTGAGTTTTTGGCAATCCCACCACGAAGTCCATGGAAATACTCTCCCACTTCCACTGTGGAATCTCCAGAGGTTGAAGTTTACCAGACGGTTTCTGGTGCTCGATTTTTACTTTCTGGCAAATAAGGCATTTGGACACGTAGACCGCTATGTCCTTCTTCATGCCCGGCCACCAAAAATTCCTTTTTAAGTCCTGATACATTTTTGTAGCACCAGGGTGGATAGTGAACCGGCCCTTATGAGCCTCTGCCATAACCTCCTCTGTCAATGGCCCTCGAGGAATAACAATCCTCTTTTGGAACAGCAGCAAACCATCATCGTTCCAAGACACACCGTCCTGGTTTCTCACATAATCGAGGCATTCTCTTTGCACTTGCGCCTCTTTGATCTTTTCCATCAGCTCATTTATTACTTCTGCTGTTTCCATCTCAAGCAGTGCACCCCCAAACAAGGAGTTCACTCTCAAGTCTCTGAACTTCTCGATCATCTCGTAGTCGTTCATCATTAAACTGGATAAGCTCACGGATCTCCGACTCAAAGCATCGGCTACCACATTGGCCTTGCCAGGGTGATACCTCAACTCAAAGTCGTAGTCCTTCAAGAATTCCATCCATCTTCGCTGTCTCATGTTCAACTCCTTCTGGTCGAACAGATACTTCAGGCTCTTGTGATCACTGAATACAGCAAACTTCATGCCAAACAAGTAATGCCTCCAAATCTTGAAAGCAAAAACGATGGCTGCCAACTCCAAGTCGTGAGTCGGGTAGTTCTCCTCATGAGGTTTCAACTGTCTTGAAGCGTAAGCAACCGCTTTCCCTTTCTGCATCAGCACACAGCCTAGTCCTTTACCAGAGGCATCGCAGTATAACTCGAATTGCTCCGCAGGATCAGGAAGGACTAACACAGGAGCAGTAGTCAGTCTCTCCTTCAACTCCTGGAAACACTCCTCACACTCATGTGTCCACACGAATGGAGTCTCCTTCCGGGTAAGGCGAGTCATCGGTAGCACCATCTTGGAGAATCCTTCTATGAACCTCCGATAGTAACCTGCCAAACCCAAGAAGCTTCTCACTTCTGTAACCGTCTTGGGCCTCTCCCAATCCATCACGGCCTCAATCTTGTTAGGATCAACTGCAACTCCATTAGCAGAAATCACATGACCCAGAAATTTAACCGCCTTGAGCCAAAACTCGCATTTCGACGGCTTAGCATAAAGCTTTTTCTCTTTTAGCACTTGCAGCACAATCTTCAAGTGCTCGGTATGCTCCTCCTCCGTCTTGGAGTAGATCAAAATGTCGTCAATGAAGACGATCACAAACTGATCCAGGTACGGCTGGAAAATCCTGTTCATGTAGTCCATGAACACTGCGGGTGCATTGGTGAGACCAAACGGGATCACCAAGTACTCGTAGTGCCCGTACCTCGAGCGAAATGCTGTCTTTGGGACATCCTCCGGCTTTACCCGTATCTGATGATAACCGGACCGGAGGTCGATCTTTGAATACACGCAAGCACCCCTGAGCTGATCCAGCAAATCATCAATGCGTGGAAGAGGGTACTTGTTCTTGATTGTCACTTTGTTCAACTGTCTGTAGTCGGTGCACAACCGCATGGTCCCATCTTTCTTTTTCACAAAAATGACCGGTGCTCCCCAGGGAGACACACTCGGCCGAATAAAATCTTTCGCTGAAAGCTCCTCGATATGCTTCTTCAGCTCCGCCAACTCTGGTGGCGACATCCGGTATGGAGCCAATGAGATAGGCCCCACACCAGGCAATAAGTCAATGGAGAACTCTATCTCCCTCTGTGGTGGAAACTCAGGAATCTCCTCAGGAAACACCTCGAGGAATTCCTTCACCACAGGAATGCCAGTGAGATCCTCCTGTGTCCCACTCACCAAACCTCCCAACATGACATAGCCAAATGCCCCTGCTCTCAAGGCCCTCCTCGCCTGCAGGACTGAAATGAACGGTGAGGAACTGGCTGTGGACCCACCCGGAGACATCACCACTTTCTTGGCACAGCAATCAATCATCGCGCAGTTTCTGGACAACCAATCCATGCCCAAAATAATCTGAAGGTTGGCCATAGGTAATCCTATCAGATCTACCAAGAAGTCACGGCCATCCCACTGAAACGCTACATCGCGATGAACAGTGGAGGTCAAACATTTTTCTCCGGTGGCGGTGGTAACCCGCATCGGTGGAGAAAGCACATCACTGGGCAACTCAAGCCCCACAGCAATAGGGGTAGCAACAAAAGAGTGCGTTGCCCCGGAATCAAATAAAACATCAATAGCTGATCCACCAATGGTAACAGTACCTCTGACCAGGTTCGGAGCTCTGTCCGACTGCTGACGGTCCAACGTATACACACGCCCCGTAGTAGGTGGCACTGCTGGTGCCCCAGTAGGAACCATCTGCAAAGGCACAGCCTGCACTGCAGCAACTCTCGCCGTCGGGCAATCTCTGGAATAGTGGCCCTCCTTGCCACACTGGAAGCATATCAACTGTCCGGTAGAGCACGGCCCAAAATGTGACTTCCCGCATCCCGAACATCTGGGAGCAGGAGGTCTAGCGGCATTCCCCGGAGTAGCAGTCTTTCTAAACTGATTTGGCGTTTGCTTAGCCGCCATCTGCTTGCCCTTGCCCTTGTTCGCAAAATTTTTACTCTTCCAGGGAGTGGAACCGCCGGTACTCTGTGGTACCTCCATCTTGGCCTTCTTGGCCTTGCTCGTGCTGTAGAAGTCCTCAATATCACGACACTGCTGGACCAGTGTCCCAAAATCTCTGGATGCAGACCCAGCTAAGTAACCAGCAATATCCTCATTAAGTCCCCTGCGGAACTTAGCAGCCAAGAATGTAGGAGTAGGCCTCGCCATCCTGAAGTGTGAAAACTTCACCAGCTCATTAAACTTGGCCAGGTACTCGTCGACAGACAATGAGCCCTGAACCAACCGGTCAAACTCCCCCTGCTTCCTCTCCTGTGAGTCATAAGGGAAGTACTGACCCAAGAAACTCTCCTCGAAGAATGGCCACGTCATCACATGACCCTGCATCTCGTAGACCTGAGAAAGGTTGGTCCACCACTCATGGGCCTCGCCCTCCAGCATGTACGTGGCGAACAGCAGCTTCTGCGGATCGGTGCACTGCATGATCCGGAAAATCTTGTCTAGCGCCTGAAGCCATCTAGCAGCAGCAATGGGGTCATACGATCCGTCGAACGAAGGCGGCTTATGCTTGCGGAAAGCATTCAGCCGGCGATCGATCTCGTCACGATCCTCAGCAAGTACGGGGATAGTCTGCATAGCCCCCGTCAAATGGCTACCCTCACCCATCTGGCTCTGGGTGTCCTCCTGTTGACTAGGCGGAGGTGGAGGCGGTGGCGGCGGTGGAGGTGGTGGAGGACCCTGGCCCGCAGCAGGACCAGCCCTCAACTCCTCCAACATGACCCTCATCATCGTCATGTTGGCCATCCGGTTCTCCTCCAGAACCTCTGCCGTGGTTTGCCGGTTCGCATCTCTAATAGCGTCCAGCATCGCCCGGTTTGCCAGCCTCGTGGCTTCCTGGTCGGCTAGTCGGGCCGCCTGCATCTCAGCCAATGCAGCCAGGACAGGATCCGTCTGATCCTCACTAGTACTCGTGTTCCTCCTCGGTGGCACCATGACTCTGCACAAGTTACACAAAGAATGAGTTGATCAGGCCCACGCCATGTGGTCACATATGCATTATCATAACACACACCAGTCAGAGAGAACGCAAAGTAGACACGCAACGACTCATCCTAAGTTATTGCAATACATACAGGCTTTTCCCTAGAAAGTGCTCTGATACCATAAAATGTAACAGCCCGTGTTAACCCGGATTGTTAACACATTATCGTATTAAGCCACGCTTAATTAAAATGCGGAATAACTTTTTCTTTAATTCAATTATGACGTCATTAACTTAGCCAACTTGATTACTTAATCATTTTCATAAAAATACTGCCTGTATGTAAATTGCAAGACAACTAACTGAAATACCTCATATATAAATAATACGTGAGTATCTAAAACCACAGGACTACAACACATAGCCTGGGTCAAAATCCTGATACTTTAATTACAACATAGTTAGAAAGACATTAACACAATCATGTGGCATGGACAAACCCCATGCTCACCAAATAAGGCAACAAAGCCCAATAGCAGTCTCAACATAGATAGCATAATCAAAACGGAAAACATAACAGTCAACTCAGCACGTCAGCATATCATCAATATCAGCTCAGCTCTGGCCTCCTGCCACCTGAGCCCTCAACATTACCTGATCCTGAAATAAGCGTCCCCAAACGTGGGGTGAGATCTCTAACAAGAAATCTCAGTAAGACAAGGGGTCCTCAAGGAGTCTCCACCCCAAGCTCACTTACATGTGTAATATAAGTTCTAAAAACAGTATTTACAATATAAGTTCCAAAACTATGCGATGCAGCAATTAATCATGCCATGTGTGCATATCAAATCTACTGGCCAGAGAAATGTAGGAATACGTCTATGCCTACATGAGTACCAGGATGCTACCTGTACCTCACCACAGCCTCACCATCTTGTATGTACTACATACTCAGGCTTACCGTATAGGTGGACACCACATGCATATCATAATAGCTCATTACATATAAACAGCTCAACAGCATTTCAAAATAATCAAAGCATGTAACACAGCATGCATAAACCCATCCCCATGGGACATGGTGGAACATCAAAATGGCTAAACCGAGGACACGAAAGCTTACCTTGCAAGCTAGCTATCCAAGCCAAGAGTCCAACCACTCACTAGTCCTCAACCAGCAGTATCACAATCTGATATGGACCATATATCAAGTCAATATTAATGTACAACATGCATACAACCTAAAGACTACGCCTTTCCTTTACGTTTTACGTCTTAAGGCTTCCAACAAAGCCATAAGTCCTTAATCACATGATTCTGACTTTGTCCATTTATTACAGAAGTTCAACTTCCTTAAACTAGGGTCCACACACACCCCATAGCTTACTGTTCATACAGTGAAGCTACTGTCTGCGCAGAACCCAGGATATCCGGATATCAGAAGGGGCATATCCGGATATGCCATATCCGGATATCACACTGGACATATCCGGATATGTCATATCCGGATACCCAGATCCCATATCCGGATATCAATATCCGGATACCATATCCGGATACTGATATCCGGATATCTGTTCGATATCCGGATATCTGTTCGACAGATATCCGGATATCTCACGACAGAATGCAGTTTCTGCATTTCGTGAATATCCATCCCAAAGATCCAACTTTTAACACATGTACACGTTAAAGCATGCATCTTTAAGCATATACAAGTTCATTTAGGTGTTGGTTACTTCATTTTAATCTTTTACATGCCAAGACACCAACTTTAAGCATTAAAACTTAAGATCAAAGGTGTAGGAACTTACCCCAAGCTTTGAGCAGCCAACAATGGTGCTCTTGGAGCTCACAAGTCAGCTCCAATATACAGACCTCAAAGTGCACGAAAATGTCACCCAAGCAAGGACCTTTCCTCACAAGGAAAGCTTCTTGAGGCTTCACCACTCAAGAACAAGACTCCCAACCAAGTCAAGGAAGGAACTCAGCCTCACACTCTCCCTCAAACAGCAACACCCTCAGAAACAAGACCACAACCCCTTACAATGCACTCACTCAAGTGTTTCCATGGTGAAAGAGGAAGGATTAAGGCTAAAGGTGGCAACTTTCAAGCCAAATGGCCAAGGATGAAGGGAGGAAGAAGGGAGGCAAGCTGCAGCCACCCAAAACCCACGTAGGAAAATAAGCATGTCTAGGGTTGTGTGCCAAAATGTCTATTTATAGGCACAAGGCTACACACGCGCAGTATTAGCCTTAATCGCAAAGTAAAAGATATTGATCCCAAACTTCGGATTCTAGACCTACGCATTTTTCTAAGATTTGTCATATTTTTATTTTATTTTTCGGAGCACCTTTCCGGTACGCGCTTTTCCATAGCCAGTATCAGTTCTGGCATCAGATTACGTCGTTTTGACTTGAAACTCGTTTTACAAGTCCTACATAATATTCTAGTAATTATCATGCGTTCGTTATAATTTTCCGGGATACTTTTCCGGTACGCATTTATACCGAGTAGCAGAACCGGTATCTGCGCTTTTCTTCCGAAAAGCGACTTTCGGCATTTATACTCACTCAATATAATTATCTAAGCCCATTAATAATTATTAGGGTCAATTATGTAATTATTTCCTAATTATCATAATTAATTTACTAATTACCTTAATTAACGGTGCGGGTTCTTACACAATACATCCGAGACATTCCTAGAGTACTCCTCGACGGATAACAACTCCATGACCCCAGGTCAACTAGGACTCCTTCACGGAGACCTATCCAGTGAAAGTCTGTAACACCCGAAGGCAACTATCTACTGGCCAAAGATACGGTACATCCTATGTACCCAATATACATACATATATGCATGAGCATGTTATCACACATCATCAACATACACCTCCAACCACTACTCCCAATGGGCATGGTGGAGCACAAACGGGGATTAACCCCAGTACCAAAAGATTACCTTATTGAATCTCCCAAGCTATGTAGCTTGAATGCAAGTTTTACCGTAACTATGTCCACTCAGAAATGCCCAAATCCTTTTGGTCAAGGACCAAAGGCAATCCACCAAGTTTAATCCTCAAGAATCACGTCCATGGGAGGCAACCTACAACGATCACACATAGGATCATCAATCCACTTATAAACCAAGTTAAAACACAACACCAATTCAAGCCCACAATTTCATTTAATCATAATTCAACGCCATTTTCCCCCAAAATACTTATCATGACCAAATCCTACCCAATCCAAGGGCAAGGGATTTTTTTCTCACAAACCCAATGCATTACACACACATACAACCTATTTAAACTTGAATCAAATCATCACAAACTCAATTGCACCAATTTTACAACAATCCATCTTCACAAAATCATGCTCATACAACCAAAATTATCCTAAAATTCTTATACTTAACCATCATAATTTAAGTGTCACCAGTTTTCCAACAATATATCATAAGCCTTATTCTGATAAGTACAACCCAAGATACGTCCGCCGTAAGTAGTAAACTAAAAACCCAACGTCATTAGAATAGGGTCGCGGACTATTTATTTATTATGGAATTATCTACAGCCATTTTATTCTATAATTCTTATGAAAAATAAAAGACATCTTAATCTTTAATTTGACTTAAGAATCTTCACGTTTTGTTAAGTAATGAAGGAGATATGAATTTCGCAAACTCACTGTTGCTTGCTGTAAAGCTGAAACAAGAACGAACCATGCCCACTAATTCTTTTTGAAAACTGTAATGTGACCTCATAAAATTCTCATATTTTAGGACAAGAAACGACATACTAGGCTTCAATTTGGTACCTCCCACACTCCATTTGATTAAGAAATGAGTGAGATATGATTTTTCTAAAATTGAACTCACTACCACGTAAATTCTAACAGCACCATCAACTCTACTTTCATTTTTTTATAAAAACAAAAATTAACATACTTTAATCTTCATGACAATAATTAGAGTACTCTCAACTCCTATTTAAAGCCCTATGGATAAAATATCATAAAGAGAGCAACACATGAATTTATTCAACTTCTCACAATGAACATTGAATTAATCAATTCTAATACTTCATTAACTTATCAAAACATCTTCTTAGCCTTATAAAATCACTTTATTAAACCTTATACCATCATGGGCTGAACCTTCCCTAATCAAGTTTCATGAAATCTTAAAACAAACAACCTTTTTAATCACTTAAACCATCAATTTGTCATCTCAATTTCATGTATTTCGCTTAGGAAATATTACAAACACATTGACATGCTCCCAACATATATGCTTTTATAGATCAAAAAGGATTGAATCAGATCTAAAATTGTGTATAAAGGTGTATATATTGTGAAATTATTGAATAAAACTTGTTCAGACACTCTCTCACTTAAATTCTTTGTTTTTATAAGAGAAAAGGGTCAAATAAAGGAGCAGGGAAAAATCAGACAGTATCTCTACGCTTGGAGCGTCCAAATCAACGCTTGGAGCGTAGGAGGAGACCCAGGCAGTGAGTCTACGCTTCAAGCGTAGAACCTTACGCTTGAAGCGTAGCCAAGGAAAATCAGACAGTGTCTCTACGCTTGGAGCGTAGATCCTGCGCTCCAAGCGTAGGATGTGAAATGGATAGATGTCAGTTGCGAGAAAAGAAGGCCCATGGGGAGTATAAAAGGGCAAAAGACAACCCTAAACTACACAATTGGTCATTCTGAACAAAAATTAGGTCATTCTGAATCAGAGGAGGAAGGAGTCTGGAGATTCGGAGAGAAAAACATTCTTCTTCTACCTTTCTGTAGTTCTTCTATTTTGATGTTTTCATTGAATATTGGATTTTTAGCCATGATTATGGTTGGCTAGTACTCTTTGTTGTGGTTAGGGTCACGAACCCTTGTGAACCCCTGATATAATGGATTGAGTTTATATTTATATATATATCTTTTGAATTTCATTCTACTCTGATTGTATTGTTATTGTTATTATTAGATCTGATCAATCTAGTAATTAATAGTAAATTTAAGGATTAGGGCCAACAAGAGGAATCTGCGGTGGTTAATCCAGAAAGGGGGTAGAACGACGGTATGAACATGATCTAGGGATAGACATGATTCATATTGTAGATGTTTTAGTTATCAAGCTTTATGCTTAATTTCATATAGGGCACCTCAAGGAATTAGGGTTTTATATGGGGTTAAAGGGTTAATTCTTCAAGGGATTGAGAATTAACTACTGATATTTTTATCTGATAATTATCTAAATTTTGCGATATATATATATTAATATTTAGACTTAATCCAGAGTAAAAGGTGGGGATCATTAGTAAGTGTTCTCTAACTGCAGCATTTTCTCATAGATTTCCAAACTTTCATTGTTGTTGATTTTCAAATACTCAAAAAGAACAAAAATACGTTTTATTTTACAATTCAAATTCCCACACAATCCTGACATTCGTGTCAAAAATCTCTTGGAATATTTAATCTTCAAAGGAATAGTTTAATTGATTTAGATACACTCTCTGTGGATTCGACCTTACTTACTACTTATTACTTGCGCGATTCGGTACACTTGCCGATCCACGTCACACATGGCATGCATATTAAAGCACACATAGGCTGAATTGTGTTGTGTTCCATAAGCCATCCATTTTCAGATTTTTAATCCACTGTATAGTGTTCTTTCAACAACAATCAACCAACCCAACATAATCCATAGAAAATCCCAACATAAAACATCACAAGGCTTCAAGAAAACTTAAAGAAAGGACATGAAAACCTATATTTCTAGCTCATATAAACAGCCCACAAGATGATTTCTCCTTACCTTAATCACTTCACAAGATGCTAGAGATTACTCTCCAACAAGTAGGCAAACAAAAACTCCATCCAAAATTACTTGGCAGCTTTGGGGCGCTGGACAAATAAGAGGATTTCTCTGAACTCCAAGCTTCTTTCAAGGTTCTACCACTTGATTCTTTTTTCTAAGATTCTACCCTACAACTTTATGAATGCAAGACCTAAATCTAATTGTTTGATGGAGTAAAATACAACCCTTCCTCTAAGAGTCACTCACTGTTCCCATGTGCAAGAGAAGAAGAAAGCATCGTGTATTTTGAGAAACAAGGAAGGAAAGGGCTACTGATTTTCTTATAAGAAGACCACTAAACATTTGTTTTTTTATTTACTTGGTATTTATTTAACTATCAATAAATTTATTTATTTTTTGGTGAAAACCTATCAATAATTAACTTACTTATTTGTTTCATCTAAAAACTCCTTCAAACTTCTTTAAACTTTATAGCTTAACTTAATCTACATCAATAAATTAAGCCACATGAAAAACACATGAAAATAAAATAAATATATATTTCACTAAGTTAGATTATATTTTATAATTAATTACTTTTACAAGTAATATTTCTTATTTGTTTTTCGAATTATTTTCATATACAACATCTTAACTTATTTTCTATAGATTCATCCTTACATCTTCTATTTAATTAAAAACCACTATAAATCTATAAATTTTCCATACTATTTTTTAAATTCTTAATATTATAATTAGACTTCATTTGTCTAATTATTAAAATAATATTAATCATTTCTTGATTAAACATATACTTATTAAATTCCTATAATTCTTATCATAAATTATTAAATGACTTGCTTAGCATGAGAGACATTCTTATTTATAACATCATGTTTCTAACATGATTTACTAATTGATATCCATATAAAAGACTTATCTAATCCATACTTACAAAACTTTCTTTTTAAAGAGCTTATTTAACTTAATATTCATATGAATTTTACAATATTAAAGGTATGGGTTGTTATAATCGGCAAAGCCAGCATAGCAATCTAGCTTCGTTGAAAATAAGCCTGCAAAATAAGCCAGCGTAGCAACCATGCCAAAAAAATTTAGTTCGGGCCACGATTTGAAAATAAGCCTGTAAACTATCACATTTTTTTAGGTTCGTTGAAAGCGTGGCTAATTTTTAAAATTTAGCATGGGCCAAGGCCCTCCCTGCCCCAAAGTGGCTCCACCACTAACATAGCCTTTGGCCATTATCAAATTTCTGAACAATGTGAGCAGTCTTGGCAATGTATGAAAATAGTCAAAGGCATGTGAGCTGTTTGTATACCATATATTCTAATATTCTCATTAAGAGTTTTTATCAACCAATCCAAACCGATTCAAACCGCGGTGACCGAACCGAAAAACCGAGAACCGAATTAACCAAAAACCGAAAAATCAAAAAACCAAAAAGAAAATCGCAAGATTTAATTGGATTTGATCGATTTTTTGATGGATTGGTAAAAAACGATCCAATGATTCTCCAACCTTACCATCAACCTACTTGGACCTTTCCACAATCATAGTCCAAAAACCATATAGCAAAATTTTAAATCTAAGACCTATTAACCTATCATGTTTGAGAAAGTGGCTTGTGCTTGATCTATGTTATGCTCTCTTTTTTTCGATAAGATACATAATATATTTTTATTACATAGGTTATTGTTGTACAGTAGCTCCTCTATAGGATGAAAATTTGGGTTACTTCATATCTCAAGCAACAATTTTATACATTTTTTGTTGGAAGTAAAAGATGATAATTTAATTTTTTGTTGTATAATACTTCTAGATTGCAGAATAATCATCATACAAACTTTACAAAGCCGATACATACAAAAGATATGTTATTTGCACAATAATCATCATATAAATATTAGGTTTTTCAAAAAACCGAACAGCGATTAAATCCAAACCGAATAAAATTGGATTGAATCAGATCGGATTTGGAAAAAAATTCAAACTGAATGGATGATTATATAATTAAAACGAAAAGATTGGATCAGATGATTTTTACTTCCAAAACCAATCTAGACCGAGAGCACCCCTAACATGTTACATGTTGGATGACAGCTTATCACTGGTGTTATTATTCTTGTACTTATTTATTATTATATATATTTTTTAGGAAAGAATTCACCGCTAAAACAGATTCAAGAGAAGCTTACAAAAAGACTTGGAAAAAAATAACGGAAGGAGAATGAACTAGGATTTGAACTAGCATATGTAGGTTGTATATCTAGTAACTTTACCAGTTAAACTATCTATATGAGATACTCTTCTTGGTGATGAGATTTTATCGATACAGAGCATTATGGTCTGGTTGTTTGCTTTACATCAAGCAAATTAAGCTATATTGGTCTTGTTATCTTTAGATTCTCTTTCTCCAAATGCTGGTCGCAGGAACTCAGTGATATTTCTGATACTCAACATCTTAGCTGTTTTCACTGGCCTTTATCTCCTTCTCTTTGGCTCCTCTACTTTTGGGAAATATCTATGGTACTATTGTTGTACCATTCACTCAGTGTATCTATCTAATAAAAAATAAAGAATCACTGTCATGCTTTATGGAAAGGAGAAATTTTTTTTCATCCAAGTGTCAGTTGTTAAATGGCAGAAGATGATCTCCTACTTCTGATGCAGCCCCGACACGCCTCTACGTTGGTGGAGATATTTTTCTTCTCATCTGTCCATTATGTATTCCAGCAATTAAATATGCTCGAAATTGGTTTCTCCACGTTATCCATTCCAGCTTTCGCATGGAAGATTCTGGCTTCATTCTTGTTCATATTGATGATCTTGAGCTTCATAAAGAACTCCTTACCCGTCAAAATAGTACTCACAGCAATGGAGATGGTCACAATTTGCTGAGTGATGATGGATCCATGTACAGAAGTCAGAGGACAAAAAGTAGTGATAGGTGTTGTCAAAGCATGCTTGGACAGGATCAGTTGGCAATGCTAGGAGAAGAACACAGCTGCAGATGTTGTAGGCAAGGTTGGATTTTTGGGCTTTATTATGTTGCATACTTCTGTGGGCTTTATTTAGATTTAAAAAGGTTATATCCCAGTTCTCTTTATTCATTCTTATTTAGATTTGTTGGTTTAAATTTCAATTATAACAATGCTATTGCGGAGGGGATCAATTCCTATAATTAAGCTGGTAGGATGTTTACCAAAAATAGAAATGAGATGTCACCCTTGAAATGAGATATCATCTTTAGGAGGGTTTAAATATTTCATTCTTGCTCTCTGAATTGGAGATATCAAGAGGAGCTCACTCGCCTTAAAGAGGTTTGGGTAACTCAAAAAAAAAAAAAAAAAAAAAAAAACTTGAAATGAGAACGCATACGGTGTCTTGAGAGGTCAACCGTCTATGAAAAAAGATCTACCACCGCACGATGGACCTGTTTCCAAGTGCAATTGCAGGGTGCTGGAGTGGAAAAAAAACCACGTGATGCGAATGCCTGCCGTCATCCACTTGCACTTTCTAATTTGCATCCTTCTGTAGTAATAATTATTTACATTCACAAAGTCCTATAGTTTCTATGGAATTTCAGCTTAGTATGTGTTCAATGATCGTACTTTACTACATTGCTCCATGATATCACATAAATACAATAGGAGTATAACGCCCTAAAGTGTTTTAGAACTTTAGATACCGCTCAACGCAGAACCATAGTCCTCTGCTGTCTCCAATTACTCTTACTTTTATGGAATATAAACATTGGGATATATTTAGGTAGGAAAATTGATGTCTCATGTTATACGAATAGAATTACAAATGAAACCCACTTCAACTTTGTATGGGTATGCAGCAGAAGACATTTTGTCCATACCTGCTTTCCTGAAGCTGCCTAAACTGGATCAATAGAATAACACACATGCGCCATTACCATGCCTCACGTTTTAAGATAAATATAACCCATAAAATTTCAAGAGAAAAGTTGTATATTTAAGAAATAATTGAATCACACGTGTATTTTACTAAAGTATCTATACCTGTTTTCGTGCCAGCGTACATACTTCAAAGCTTAGCTAAATACATGCTATCCCGAAATTGTCACCAATTCAGTAATTGGCAGGCCAATGTAGTAGCAGTTAACACATTGGAGAACCAGATATTAGTGGTTGAGCAAGAGGATCAGCGAAATTCTTCCGAAGCTGGAATTTTTCTTCCCCGAGAGCCATCTCAGGGGCCACTTCTTCCTCATCATCCAACACAAAGTACTCATCCTTCTCAAGAGGCCTAAACATGTAGAACATGACAATGTAAAACGCAAGACTAGCAGCCTCCTCTGCAAAATTAATGACCCACTGGTACTTATACGCAGCAATGGTTTTAAGGGCGAAGACCACAATGCGCGTGAAACACAAGTATCCAATGACAACAATATGAAACTGCCTGAAAAGCGTCAACTTGGCCAAGCTCCTAGCAGCCTTATTTCCATCGGTCTTGGAGGTTTCCCTGAGCGATCTTATGGACCAAACAATAGGGAAAATAATAGCGCAGCAACATACAATATCCACGAGCAAGAAAACCTGGTTCCATGTAACCCAATCCTTGATGAAGGGTCCAGTCTCACCAATCACAACGGAAGCGAGATTCGCAAGAACCTGAAGCGGGATTACAATCATGAGCACTTTCTTCCCCCTCTGCCAAAGGAACGGTTTCAGGAAGTACCAGCCGGTGCTGATCAAGACGATGACGGTGAAGAGCAAGACACTGCGAATGAACTGGAAAATGTAGAAGAGGACATCCCAACCGTGAGGGGTGCCGGTGACCTTGACGTAGTGCTTCTCCTCGGCGGCGCAGATGAGGTTGAGAGCCTTCATGAGGAGGAGCGCCGCCATCAAGAGGTGGATCCGGTGAAGTGATAGCTTGTTGGAGCGGCAGATGAAGAGCCAGAAGGCGAAGAAAGCGAGGTAGGCGATGGAGAAGAGGAAGAAGAGTGAAGGCAGTCGAGTCTGGCCGACGGCGAGGTAGTCGCGGGAGCCGTCGGAATCGAGGTTGAAGAGCTCGGTGTGGACGGCCATGGAGACGGAGCTGTCGGTTGCGCAGTTAGCGAAGAAGAGGCTGAATTCGTTGGGGGTTGCGACGGTGTAGGAGCTGTTGAAGGAGGCCGATGGCGGAGGAGAGAGTTCGCTGAACGTGAAGAGCCGCGTGATGTAGCGGGAATCCAAAATGCAGAAGCTAGGGTTTTGCTGGATCTCTATCAGGACTTGGAAGAGCGATTCTTCGCTCAGGAGGAAGAACCCTAACCGTGACGGTTCGGGTTTAGCCGCAGCCACCGCAGCAACTACATAGACGGCAGAGACGGCGATGTTGACGTGGCCCGAGTGAGTGAACCCGAATTTCTCGAAGAGGATCATGGGTCGGGTGTCGGAGGTTATGGTTAGAGATTTGATCTCCGCCGTTGAGGGGAAGATGAGGAATAGGAGTAGGACCAAAACGGCGGTGGTGATGACCGTTTTGCTCATTTTCGAGGGAAGGTGCTGATTGTTGCTGTGGAGAAAGAAATGACGCTAACGGGACGGTCCAAGTAAACAGTGTGTTATGCAAGTTAAGCTTAGCTTATTGTTGAAGACAACACACACACTGATCATTGCGATGCCAAGTAAACGACGACGTCACTATGGACAACTAGACGGAGTTATCAATGATTTAATAGAAGAAAATGATCAATGATTTAATAGAACCTCTGGCCGGCAAAAAAAAATTAAGTATTGTTTTTTTTTAATAATTATTTATAAAAACACAATTATTTTGCAATTAAATAAGGATCTATATTGCCCTTTCCTTTTACCAAAAAAAAAATAAGGATCTATTGCATTTAACTACATCCAGAGTTGAACTTGATTATTAATGCTTAGAATCATGTATGACCTTTGTTTCCAAAAAAAAAAAAAAAAAAAAATTCATGTATGACCCAATATGAGATGTGACTTGCATTTTGTGAAAGCACTTAGACTTATGCATTTGCTTATGCTGGGGCGTGACTTGCATTTTGTGAAAGCACTCGCATTTTCTGTTGATCATGTTTGGTTCAGGGTAATTAAAAATTTAACAAGTAAACTGAATTGCCCATCCTTTATCAATTCTTTGGAAAAACGAATGACAAAAATAGAGGAAAAATGCCACTCCAAATGTGATATTGTTTAGATGATCGGCTAAATGGATAAAAGAAAATAAGGACGTGATTGAAATACCTTTTTCTAACCTAACCTCAGATTGCACATTTCTACTGAGGTCATTTTCATTTTCTCCGTTGGGAGAAGGTATAGAAGCTTATTTTCAACGTTCTTTTAGTTGCACACATTTGTGCATGATGTAAATAACCCACTCGTCTTCTGTCATGAACAGATCCAACTCTGCCGGAGAATGTGCGAGAGTGAAGTCAGGTGATAATGTTGGGTACAGGCGACTGTTGAATAGAAGAGAGGAGTTTCCAATCAATTTGGGTGGTTACCGCTCCAGTATGTACACATAATTTTTTTTAAGGGTTTTATAAGAATTATGTTGTTGGAGGAGTGACTGTGTTACGTTATAGAGATTCGTTTTGCATGCCGAAATTTTTTTTTTGCTGCGGGCCCCACAAAATATTGTGTGTGTAGAAAATTTCATAAGGTCATGTTAAATAAGAGATGATAAACCTTTTTTTTAATGTTTTTTTGAATCAAAATTGAGCCCTCTTCTTAAACTTGTCTTTACAATCGATGAATGTCCACAGCGGTCAGGTAAGTATGGTCCAAACCATACAACAATATTTTGAAGAGAGCAAATTGACATCAGTAATATGCCATCGTTATTATTAAAGAGGGGAATTACGTAAAAAAAAAAATATTATGGTGTTGAAGTTTTAGGGCCATACAAGTGACAGTAACACCCACTTAATCTTTTTTTTTTTTTGGTGAAATCCCCTTAATCTTTATATACCTATGTTCATGCCATTTTTCAGTCCTGTAGTTTTCTCTTTGTCTAATTTTGAAATCGTGTTCTAACTTCTAACAACTTGTAATGTAAATAAAGTACCTGTTCAATCTATATATACCCATTTTACCATGAATGACTTTCCCGATGTTGATCCCGAAAGTCCTTGGGCCAAAAACTTTCCCCGAAACAACTCTCCCATTCAACGCTCTCGTCATTTAATTTTTCATTTTCCTTTCAACCATCAGCATTAATCGGGAGTCTTGACTAATGACTATTAGAAGACGGCCATTTCATACGCACTTGGAAATATTTTTAGATTTAGATTTCACGTTTATATATATTTGATCTTGATCAATTTTTTGACACCGCCATTTTTATGCCAGCGATACCCTAAGGTTTAAAGTATTCTTTATTATGAATTATCACTATATATATATATATATATATATATATATATATATATATATATATATATATATATATATACTAGTGAATTACCCGTGCGATGCCCGGGGGAAAAAGAATAAAATATTTGTCGTCCGTCATGGTTGGTTAATTGCACTACAAATCTTATATTTACAAAATTTTGTGTTGCTATCTTGTTCTATATTTCAGGTGGAAAAAATCACAGCATTGACACATAACTTTGCAAATATTAACCATAAATAAAAATCTGCTATCGTGAGTGATTAATATTTTACAAATCAAATATAGGTATCTACTCAATGAGTTATGGAAAAAAAATAAATACGCCATAGTAGACTATATTAAAATGAGGATGGCTAAAAAATGAAAAATGCATACAACTTATTATTAACTATAACAACCACTAATAAAATCAAGGTAACAAACAGACCAAGCAAATATGAAATTAAAATATCAGCTTGTACCTATAATAAGAAAACGCTATTAATTCAGTGTCATTCTGTAGCAATTATTGGAGGGATGAGGTCAACACATACCAGACATGTGATTTCCTATGTTTATGCATTACCAGGGACATCCTCTTCTACCATCATATTTATGCCTACGATACAAAATGCAAATGCTCATTAAATAAATTACGCTAATATATTAACACCCAGAAGTAATGGTCTCAAAAAAAAAATGTGTTACTTTTTTTTTAGAAACCAAAAAACGTTGTCTGAAAGGGATTTGAAAGCAAATTAATCAAATGGTCATGTATGAGTCATATATTTTGCTTACATTTGAACAAATATGTCTAAACAACATCAAATCAATACACATCTAAAAACTTGTAACGATATAAAGAACCCACAAAGATAAATTTTTAAAAATAGCAACATACATTCGAGTCCACCAAAGAATTAAAGAATGAGGTGACAATAGCTTCGCTGCTTCAAACACTAAAAGTTGATATCTTGGCTCATTATATGACTCCAAATTGTTTTTTTATGTTGACCTTAAATAACATGGATTTTTCATTAAGAATGTTAAATTTTCTTGGATAATGTTCTAAATTAGAACCCTACATAAAAAACTCCTTCAAGATTAAGTAAAACTCGTGCGATGCACGAGAAAAATATCTGTTTGTCTGTCCCGTAAAAATTAATGCAAATCATAAAAGTATATCTCTGCATTTTTTTAAAATCAATACTGTTAGCTACCTAACTCTAACTTTTTGTACATATAGAGTTGGCAAATTTTTGAGTTATTAAGTTTAATATAAAAGAAAAAGAGCAAAATTTTAATTTAAATACAAAATAATTTTAGCGGGCTAGTCCTCCGGACCGACTCTACTTTGCAACCTCTAATTGTCAGCATTATATACCAGCATGTAATAAGTTTTTATATTTATCCACACGAAAAAGTTTTTATATTTGCATCGAGGTTCTTATATTTTATCTCAGAGATGGACATTCATTGATTACAATCAGATTTATAAAATAATAATAAAAAATTATTTTTTGCAAGGATTTGTGTCGTTAGTATTTGGAGATTTACAAATTTGTATTTACAAAAATTAAAATCAGATTTAAGAATTTAATTAAAAAAGAAGAAGGATGAAATTTTAATTTAATTACAAAAATGTGTTAATGGGCCTGCCCTCCGGGCCGAGCCCAGTTTGCCTCATCTAACTATCAGCATGCAATAGATTTTTATATTTATCCACAAAAGGTTCTTATAGTCACATTTACGTTTTTATATTTTATCTCAGAGATGGACTTTCGTGTATTACAATCAGATTTAAAAAATAATAACAAATAATTATTTTTTGCAAGGATTTGCGTTGTTTGTATTTGAAATTTTACAAATTTGTATTTACAAAAATAAAAATCAGATTTAGAAATTTAATTATAAAAGAAAAAAGATAAAATTTTAATTTAATTATAAAAATGTGTTGGACGGCAGGCTGCGATCCGAGCCCAGTTTGACACATCTAACTATTAACATTTAATAGGTTTTTATATTTATTCAAAAAAATGGCTCTTATAATTGCGTCTAGGATTTTATATTTTATCTCAGAGATGAACTTTCATTTATTACAATCTGATTTATAAAATAATTATTTTTTTGCAAGGATTTGTGTCGTTAGTATTTGGAATTTTATAAATTTATATTAAAAAAATTGAAATCTGAATTAGGAATTTATTTATAAAAAAAGAATAGTGAAATTTTAATTTAATTATTAAAACTTGTTTGTAGGCGGGGCGTGCAGGCCCTCTTGGCCAAGCCCAGTATGCAACCTTTAACTATCAGCTTTTTATGTAAATAATTATATTTTTGTAAGGATTTGTTACATTAGTATTTTGAATTTTACAAATTTATATTTACAAAAATTAAAATCAAATTTAGGAATTTAATTATAAAAGAAAAAGGATGAAACTTTAATTTAATTATAAAAATGTGTTCGTGGGCCGGCCATTCGGGCCGAGCCCAGTTTGCCACCTCTAACTATCAGCATCCAATAGATTTTGGGTTTTTATTTTATCCTTTAACATTACACAATAAACTTTCCTACACACACAACATTTTGTGGGGCCCGCACATTTAAAACAAAAAAGAAAATAAAAAAATATGGCACGCAAAACTAATCTCTATAACATTGCACATCACTTTTCCTACAACATAATAAACATAAAAACCATAGATTTTTACATTTATCCACACACAAAAGTTCTTATCGTCACATTTAAGTTTTTTTATTTTATTTCAAAGATGGACTTTCATTTATTACAATTATATTTAAAAAAATAATAATAAATAATTATTTTTTTCAATGATTGTGTCATTTGTATTTAAAATTTTGCAAATTTGTATTTACAAAAATCAAAATCAGATTTTGGAATTTAATTATGAAAGAAGAACGATGAAATTTTAATTTAGTTATAAAAATGTCTTGGAGTGCCGACCCTCCGCGTCGAACCCAGATTGCCACCTCTAACTATTAGTATGTAATAAGTTTTTATATTTATCCACACAAAAATACTCTTATAGTTGCGTCTAGGTTTTTATATTTTATCTGAGAAATGAACTTTCAATTATTACAAATAGATTTACAAAATAATAATAAATAATTATTTTTTTGCAAGAATTTGTATCGTTATTATTTGAAATTTTATAAATTCTTATTTACAAAAATTGAAATCTGAATTAGGAAATTATTATAAAAAAATGATAATCCAATTTTAATTTAATTATAAAAACGTGTTGGCAGGCGGGGTGGGCAGGCCCTCTGTGCCAACTACCAGCATTCGCCCAGGTTTGCAACAACTCTAACTATGAACATCTTTATATTTTTTGTTTTATCTAAAATTTATATTAAAATTCAAATTTATTATATATATATATATATATATATATCCTTTTCCCATTATAAAAACATTAAATTCTGAACTCTTTTTTCACTTATCAAGTTCAAAATTCAAATTTAAAAAATTTGAATTTTAAATGTTAAATAAATTTCCACCCAATAAACATAATAATTAATATTATTAATAAGTTTAATGATTTTCCATACAGGAAGTAATGGAAGACATGCATAGAAGGATGTGCACATTTTTCCAAGTAATAATTTTTAGTTTTCATTTATGACATAAGAAATTGTGTTTTCTTTTACTCTTACATCAAAAGAATGAAAGTTTAATTCCTTTCTTATATATTAAACTAAAACTCGTATTGTTATAGTGATTAAATTTTATTTTATTTTTCTACAGAATGATAAATGTGATTTTTTATTTTTTAATTAAATTCTTTTATTTTCATTGTGCATATTTTTTTTATTTGTAACACAAATATAATGAACAAATATGAGTTGATACAAAAAGTATTCTACTAAAACGAATGTTTGGTGAATTGAATTGAATTTCATTTAATAAGCAATC